>NNCF01140531.1:54066-78053 GCA_002313205.1 Laupala kohalensis
GTCAAAAAACAGTACAAACTGCTTATGAACACGTGGAGGACAATAAACTAATTTACTCTCCGGAAGCAAGCAAGGGACCATCCCATCAATTCCGATCAAGGACCCTAAGGCAGAGGCGGATTAAAAAATTTGAGCAACAATTCCTAGATAAGATGAAAAGTTAGCTGCAAATTATAATACTGATAAAATGTCAATATGTTTGTAATTTAACGCAAAAATATTATTTTACATGTACAAATTATTATCGAACTATAGATTATTATGAGTCTAGTGTTTAAAAATCATTAATAATTGAAATAACAGTAAATAACGGATTTATTGTTACAATAAACACGCCCCTAGACAAAGCCTAGAGAACGTGTATAAGAAATCCGCCTCTACCCGAACGAAAACCGGAGCAAAACTCGGGCCAGGATGGGGCTACAGAATTAATGTACACAACCGTGCCAAAGTTGAGTACACATAAAACTAAATTAATATGAATCATAAGACATAACACAATAATGCAAGAAAATAGTTTTTGAAATTGTTATAACTTATTTAAAAAGTACTACAGTAATGGTGTGATAAAGTACATGACGGATTTAACTTTTATGTGCTGAGTAGATAGATGAGAAGAATTTTAGAAATTAACTCCTGGAATGACTATGTTGGGGACAGTATGTGAAAAGAAGAAATAGATAATCCATACTAATAATGTGATAATAATAATAATGTTAATAATAATGCTTATAATAATAATAATGCTAATAATAATAATAATAACAATACTAAAAGCATATCCTACGGATGGATGTCCAGGATAAGTGCAGGAAATGCGGAGGACCGGGTCAATTCATTGGTAATGTTATGGCTGGGTGCCCACTAGTTGCTAACAACGCCTACCTCGGCAGACACAATCAGCTTGCCAAAATTGTTTACCAAGAACTGGGTTTTAAGTATAATATGCTGCAGAGAGCTACAACACCACCGTATTACAAGTATACCCCACCACCAGTGTTAGAGGGAGGCGGTGTTTTTATGTACTGGGATAGACCGGTGCTGACGGATCGAACCATCGATTTTAATAAACAAGATATAGTTGTGATTAACGCCGGGGCGAAGCCAGCAACATTAATTGACATCGCCGTGCCTCTCACTCACAATATCATTAAAACAGAAGGAGAGAAGAAAAGTAAATACCAAGAACTGGCAATACATACGAAAACAATCTGGAAGCTGAACAAAGTAAACATCTATGCGATAGTGATTTCGGCTGACGGAGTGTTTCCAAAGACTTTTCCAAAAACTCTGGCAAATTTAGGACTCCCCACGAACATAGCTTGAAGAGGTCAAAAAGCAGTAGTATTGCAAACGTGCCATATAGTTAGAAAATTTTTATCGTTTTAAACTCAATAATAAGGTTCTAATAATCATGTAGATATTAACTTGCACATATAACTTGTTTATATATTGTTTTAAGATCATATTGTAGTACGTTCTATTGTTATTATAAGTTCTCACGTTGTTTTAAGTTGATATATTGTTTCAAGTTCATACATTAGGTTCATATATTGTTTAAAGTACATACTATTTGTCAAGTTTAGTAGAATAGTGTAACAGGTGGTGCAGGGATGAAATGGGTACTGAGGGATAAGGCTGAATTGCCTTTCCTAAAGTAAAGCCTGGCCAAAAATAAAAATGTTAAATGGCAGGTGAATAATATCCAGCGACAGAGCTGAGTATGAGAGCTATGTCAAAATGATAATAATAATAATAATATTAATAATATAAATGTGAAAGTGTGTCTGTTACCTACCTATACGTGACTAAACCAATAAATTGATCGTTATAAAATTTGACAAAGAAATAGTTTATATGTAAAGGAATAACACAAGCTTACTGTTATTTTGGAATTGCGTGAAAAAATACAAAATGTATTTTAAGATAAATTATCGAAGTGGGGGGGAAAAATCTATCTTCGGAGAAGTATATTCGCTCACGCTGCTTACACGGTTAGAAATAGGTGACAACTATTAGGTGTATTGCTCATCTCAAAAGAGTTCAACAACAACAAAATTTACGACAACACATGCCTACCTTCAGAGGGTGACCCACATTATCGATAAAAAAGTATTAAAATAAACTGGTTAATATAATTAAATTCCTTTCTTAAATTAAATGAAGAAAAAACAACTCATCAAATTAAATGGATTCTTTGTTTTGTGCATTTGACAAAGACAGAAATTCCTTAAATTGTAAAATTTTGACAAATAGTTTGAGTTATACCAGAGTTTTAGTTAACGCTCACTGTCGAGTGTTGTGCATTGCTTCAGCGTAAAACATTCCCCAGAATCTGTTGGTGAGCGCCACGCGGCAATACTGCTTGCAGAAGAGTTTCCGGATTGTAAATGCATCTTTGGAACCCAATAAAAATATAAAAAATAATAGAAAATGACCGATATAGTGTCGAGGTCATGGTTCTCGAGACCCCTGAAATTAGTTGTGATATTCCCGATGACGCATAAGCCCACGATTAGCACCTACACAACCCTAGCAACTTTTGGGAAGGGGATGCTATGTAAAAATTATCGGAAATGACATCTTTGACGAGTCCTCAGTTTTCGGAACCACTGAGCTGAAAGTGACATCCAGACATTGTGTGAGTTTCAGCACTCATGGAGAAAGAGACACCCCTTGCTCCCCTAAAGGGTGGGTGGAAGGAGGATGGAAAAGGATCGTTCTGCCTCGGATTCATAGTTATCAGGATATCTGTGGTGTGTAATTATACTAGAAATGCCGTTATGCTCAAGTTCAGACCACATCGGGGCATTGTAGAGCAGGGGATAGGAAAGGTGAGATAAAAAACAACAAAGTAAAAACGACTAATATTAGGATCAAAACCATAGTGTTTGGGGTTTTTGAAATTAATAATAATTCTGGTTCAGACTATGTGAAGTGTTCGCTACCCTTAGAGGTTGGGGTTGGGAAATGAGTGACACGAGAAATTGCCGAAAATGGTAGATTTAAGCGTCGAAGCCCTAGCTTTCAGGTTTGCTAAGATGAATAGAGACACTTTCGATGTTGTGTCAGATTTGGGCCACCATTGGGGTGGAGAATTACCCCATGGGATCAGCACTAAAACCCCATGGGAGGAGGGAGAGTCATAAAAACATATTTAATCGAAAAAGAGGAATACTTGTGTTTAATCCATAGATTTTGGGGGGCTTTCAGATGAACAATGACATGGCGCTGTTTACGTAAAGGTTCAGCACATATAGTGGTTAAACACCCCTAACTCTCCTAAGGGTGAAGTGGTATGCAGGATTAATTGGAGACGCTTCGATTGATTTGTTTCTTTCAACTATAACTACACGTTGTCTTCTCAAGGGTGATTTCATTCAAGGATTTTTTATTCTTGGTGCTAGAAACAAAACTCAGGATGTTGTGTGTAATCAAGTTTTGTATTCAATTTTTATTATTATGATTTTGTAAACTTAGGTTGCTCTACGTATGTTTTTAAAAATCAGCGATTAAATTTATTTTGATTTTACATTATAGGTATATTTTATTTCTTCCTGAATAGAAGATTGGTATAAGAAAAAACACGGACAACACCGGGTGATAGCTAATGAGATGCATTTAGCATCGGGAAGAATTCGTAAACAGAGCGACGTATTTATCAACTATATTTAATACACGAATAAGAAGAGATACTTGTTGCGGGGGTTTAACATTGATACTTACGAAACAATGGCAAGCCCAACCATTACTTTGTGAGAGAATTGGTAATTGGGATAAATAAGAGGGTGAAAACGCAATCTCAGCACTCGTTGATCTCTAATTAAAACGAACTCGACGCGTTCAACGCCTGAATACGAAATTCTCTTAACAATTATCACGCCTCTAACTACTAGTTTCAAAGAAACACCGTGGTTTCAACTGTAAGCTAAAGTGTTTGCTCACTGAAGCATAATGCAATAATTGTACACCAGTATTACACTTCTATAATTAATTAATGCCTACCTCCCAACGAAATCATTACTTTTATTTAGAATAAATTTTGTAAATACATAATGATGATTCCGCTTCCTAAATTTCTTGTTATTGTAACAGTGAGAAAACAATTTTTATAATTCTAGAAGCATTCAGAATACAAGTGTACAAAGGTGCATAAAGAATTCGTATGGAAAATTTGTAATATCGGCTCATTTTGAAACAGCATTACTTATCCCATCTGATGAGTATTTTAGAATAACTTTGCTTTTAGTTAGGTTTCTCCATCGTAAAATAATACAAAATTAATTAAATTTGATCATAACTCATATTTTGTGATGAAATTAACACGCAATGTTCGGTTTATTTTCATATAGCTTTTAATATAATCTTTTCCATGTGATATCGTAAAATAATTAATCATGAGTTTTCGAGTATATGCGAGTAATCTACCTTACTTTCTGGACCCGGGATTGTAATTTGCGAAGGAGTTAAATAAAAATATTAAGAAATGTAAGTAAAGTTTTCGTTACGATTAATTTAAGACATCCAGCTCCAAGCCGCATTCTCCGGTTAAATATCGACAGCATTGGTCTTGATTTTTCACATGCTATATTTCCAAAACAACGAAGTGTTCCGAAACTACGCTCCATAATCTCTAACTGTTTGAAGTCAACATATTATTCAGTTGCAAATTGCTGTGTTCACATAAATATCAAGAGCCCTAAATAGTAAAAAAAGTGAAGTTAATATGTTTATGACAATGCTCTCAAGCGGCTATGTAGTGAAATACGTGAGATAGTTTATGAATCATCACAACTCAGATTCAATTGGAATTTTAAAACTAATTATAAAATATGAAGTACGTAGTTAAACGTTAGATTACAATATCATCCCTGTTCATAAAAAACTTTGTAATGATGCTTCATATTTAACTCTTGGTGGAGAATAAGAGGGCAAAAATTGATATGTTAAAAAAATAACCGTGTCGAAATAAAATAATACAATTTCAAATTTAATTGGATTTTCTTATCGTATCGACTACGCAGAAAAGGAAAGAGGGAAACTTTCCTTTTCAATAAAATAGAATTATATGTGAGATGTCCTGTCTGAATTACTGCGACTGCAACTGTGAGTAACCGATTCACTCCCTCACGCACTGACTCACTCCCTCACTCGTTGACTCACTCCCTCACGCACTGACTCACTCCCTCACGCACTGACTCACTCCCTCACGCACTGACTCACTCCCTCACTCGTTGACTCATTCAGCAACGCAGAGAGAAAGAAAAACCATTAGATATACGAACTTGAAATTTTGTTATTGTCGCATTATATGATACTGGCATTCTAAGAAAGAACTTCCGATATTCTGATTTTAAAGAGGTGAATTGGGGTGAATATCAATTGTGGTAACATCTTTAATGTCAAATATTAGATTAACAAATTCTTTATTCGCATTTACTTGAGAGGGAGAAGAAGAATTTATCTAGACTAATTTACTAAATTTAAAACAAGATTTTATTGATTCATGTTATTTGTTTGCACGTAAAAGAATAATTAATGAAGATCTTTTTATATCTATAATGGAAATTGTCATAAACGTATTCATTGCATTTGTCTCGTTACACGGTTGAAATCTGATTCTAATGAGCTTGAAATTTGTTATGCTAATAGGTATGCAGATATTGTAAATCAGAAATTTTAATCAGTTTCTGACGATATTTATAATACATGTATATATCACTGTCAGAAAAAGTCAATGTATTCTATTTTTCTATTAAGTTTAATTTAGATTGATCATCGTCCCTCGATATTTCATTCATCAATAGCGAACGATGTAATTATTTGGCGATGTGATGTTGATTATGCGGAAGCTCTACAACGTTTGATCATCGTTCGCTCTGCAGCTGTTGCAGCCAGGATTTTGAAACACGAAGCTGTCTCTGCAATATGTTTGAGCAGAATACCAGTTTCATCCTATGAACCACAAAGAAATTTTACACGGTTTTCTATGTAATCTAATTCACGACGTGCTAAAAACAACAAGCTTCCCAAATTATTTTGAGCTGGAATTTCCGTGTCATTTTTAACTCTCTTTTGCTCTTGTGTTACAGAGGATATACACATTTTCTTGCATCTATTTACTCGAAGATCACGTTTAATTTGAACAATACACGAAACGTAATACGAAAACTTTTAAAATTATATTCATTACAACAAAACGTTTTGTCTAAACTTTTGAATTGGTTCCATGCAAATCGTCTCATTGTAAACACTGACAAAACAGTGTCTATGTCATTTGACAATAGTATCACAAAATCTTTACCCCAGGTTTCTCTTTCTTTAAACGGAACACAATTAAAAACTGTTACGAATACAAAATTCTTAGGTCTCCATATTCAAGACAACCTCAAATGGAATTGTCACATTGACAATCTTAATTCCCAATTAAGCAAATTGTGTTACGCATTCCGAATCTTAGTTAACGCAGTTAGTCCACGTATTTCCCGTTGCGTATATTTTGCAAACGTTTACTCCCATTTACGTTACGGCATTACCTTCTGGGGCAATTCCGGTCAGAGTATTCAAACTTTCAGAATTCAGAAGAGGATGGTTCGGATAATTTGTAAATCTCACCCCCGAAACTCTTGTAAACCTTTATTCAAGGAATTAAATAACTTAACAATTCCCTGCATTTATATTTATGAAACAGTCGTGTTTGTTAAGACCGAATTACTGAAGCACCACCCTTGCTTTATACGAAACATTCTCGTTCACGAACACAATACACGCAATAGTAATAATATTCATCGCCCTAGAGTGTCAACCACTCTTTGCCAAAAAGGACCATATCATTCGGGAATCGTTCTATATAATTTCCTGCCCAAGAATATAAAAGACATACGGAAATTGAATCTCTACAAATCCCCAGTTAAAACTACCTCAGTGCATCTACAATGTAAAAGAATTTATTTATTTTAATAAAAGTTAAATTCGTCTTGTACTTTATCACGCCATTCCTGTAGTACTTTTTAAATAAGTTATAACAATCCCATCCTGGCCCGGGTTTTGCTCCGGTTTTCGTTCGGGTAGAGGCGGATTTCTTATACAGGTTCTCTAGGCTTTGCCTAGGGGCGTGTTTATTGTAACAAGAAATCGAGAATTTAGTGTTATTTCAATTATTAATGATTTTTAAACACTAGACTCATAATAATCTATTGTTCGACAATAATTTGTACATGTAAAATAATATTTTTGCGATAAATTACAAACATATTGACATTTTATCAATATTATAACTCGCAGCTAACTTTTTATCTTATCTAGGAATTTTTGCTGAAATTTTTTAATCCGCCTCTGCCTTAGGGCCCTTTATCGGAATTGATGGGATGTCCCTTGCTTGCTTCCGGAGAGTAAATTAGTTTATTGTCCTCCACGTGGTCATACGCAGTTTGTACTGTTTTGTTTGACAATAAATTTATTATTATTATTAGTATTATTATTAATAATAACGTAAGAAAACAACAATTAAGGTCAGACAGGAACAATACAAGTATGGCAAAACTCATAGAGCACGTATCGTAACCCCGCAGGGGACTTACATCTAGTAAGTACGTGTTTGTCAAACACGGGGCCCCGAGCTGAGTCTGGCATTACTTCCACTTACTTCTAGACTCATTCCTTTCTCTTTCCTGACCTTCCTTGGTCACCTCTTGTTCTTTTCGATCCCGACGCTAGGGTATCTTTTCATTTTCCTCTTTCTCCTTCTTTTTTTAATGATATATGTAATATTTTGAGATATGTTTTGATATATTGTAATTCAGGATGGTTTTTAGTGGGTATGGTTGTGTCATTCGGCGAGTCCCACACGCGGGGAGAGTCATGTTGGCTCTCCCTAGTACGTAGCAGCATTTTCCCTACCTATACAAGTTTTTCGGGCTCTAATGACCTCGATGTCGACGAGTCGTAAATCCCCACAAAAAAAACGTATCTTAAGAGAGCCGTGTCGAGATCTTTTTCCAAGATATCTCTTCGAGGATTGTCGTGATGGCCAGGAAAGCTGAAATTGCTTTAAGTTGATAATGCGTGAGTAATTGGAATCGAAATAAAACTCTTCAAGACGATTTATTAGAACTTAGATGTATTTTCAACTTTTTGGATTAAAGCTTCCAGGGAACTGAAATGATCTCGAAGGCTTTAGATGCTACAGAATTTATGTACACAAACGTGCCAATGTTGAGTACACATAAAACTAAATTAATATGAGCCATAAGACAACACAATCATGCAAGAAAATAACACGACTTTGAATTCTGACGAGCTATTTTTGTCGACGCTAAATTGTAACGATAGGTGTAATAGTAACACAACAACAAAAAAGCATGTGCGAAGCCAGAGAGTATTGCTATAGGGTGTGATGAGTGTTTTGAAGACATAATTGGAAGTTCGTACATTAATGACCAGAGTCAGTGCGACAAGTGTGATACCAGAGGCGTCGTATTACGAAAAATTATGGATTACCAAACTTTAAATGAAAAACCATGCCTCAACGTAAACTCCAATTTTGAATTCGTACTGATAAAAGGAAACGCAATTTTTTCAATAAAACTTACCGTCTGTCTTCAAACTTCTATCATTTGTATGCTATAAAATTCTCACTCGGAAAAACTACGTCGAAAACAACGCATAGCAGTAGAAAATATTTACTCTAGATCTAATCAACTACCACAAAAGTTGTGTACCAGGTGTGCTCGCTCTCGTCTTTCTTGTCTATCCTCAAAACGTGGTTGATCACGAAGACTGTCGGATTATCAAACCTGTCGGAATGTCAAATTTCGGATTAACGTGAGTCGACTTAGTCCATGAACATAAGTCTGTATCCCATTATTCCGTAACCCGGAATGTTCTATAATCCGGCATCTTAGGCAAGGACCGTTAAATTAAATAACCGCGCTTCTTAATTTATAATTCCACGTCCTTGATGATTGCCATAATTCGTGACTTTTACCTCCTTTGTATCCGAATTTACTAGAGCAATAGATATGCTAAATGGATGTTAGTAAGTGGAGATAAGTGAACTAGGCGGCACACTGCTGTGTGGGTATAGACACTCCTTCAAAGCCAAAGCCACTCCTTGAAAGCATTCCACCTCCGATGTCTCCGGTCTATATGACACATAAAATGGGAAGACAAAATACCAAGGGAAACCGTTCTAGAGAAAGCAAACTTGCTCACAATTGAAGACATCATAAGAACAAGACGAGTGACATGGACTGTACGTGTCCGAGGATAGAATCAGATGGACGATGTTGTCTAGAGTCAGCGGTTCTCCGAGCTGCTCTCACAGCTTATCCCTTTCGGCTCGAAAACGAGGACACCAGAAGAAGACATCAACAGGCAGGACCAAGGACACACCCACGGGGTGGGGCCTAAGGGTGCTCAAGTCCCCCCCCTCTCAAGTATCTATTTAATAATTATTCTGTAAAATGAAAAAAAAAACTTGTACCAAATCGAAACTGCATAGAGCATAATTTTATAATCAAAATTGATTTATAGACATATATGAAAGTTATGTAAATTCTCCGACTTCGAGTAAACTATTAACTTCAGAAATTTTTGACGAACCCGGGTTCCAGCCACGAATTCCTCGCTCTACGAGGGTCTCTGTAAATCACGCAACGTAAACAGAAGAACTTACAATCAGCTCCCATTCCGGAGACATCCTTCTTAACATTCCTCGCAGGGGTCATCACTTCCTTCACGCGGACGTGATTGCATAACTTTTACGCATTGAGTCGACGTCAAGAATATTTCTCATTCATCCAAATACATTATAACATTTTCAGTAACCCTCTGTCGGGGTTCCCGTCGGATAGTAACTCTCATTTATAATTCATTACCCGATTTCCAATTTAAAAAACAAGCTGCCTAGCAGTAAAGCAGCATGGAAACAAAAAAATATAGGAAACCTATTATTCTGGGATAAATATAACTAAATACTTAATTCAATTATTAGAAGTTCTTGTGACATAAGCATGAATAATTGTGTACTCGCACGGAAAATCCCATCAAAATTCATGATAAAAAATCTACAAAGATACGTAATTAAAGAGTACCTAATATGCCCTACTCCTGAGCAATGTCTCTGGAATATTTAAAACTATTTAAAAAAACACTATTTAACTGCTGTTTGACGGAAACATACACTGCAATCTGTGGGCCATACCAAATTTTATGTGTCATCAAAGCGCCTGAACGTGATAAGTCCGTACGACGATTGAAAGGCAACTGTCGACTTTACGGCGCCATGGCTAGGTCATAGTCGAAGTAACCCACGTGTGGAACGGAATATCTTTCCACACGTATGGAAAGGGGAAGACTCAGCAAAGAGATCACGTTCGCGGAAAGACAGTAGTGGCAATCAAACTCCTGAATTCACCAAATGCGGAGTGTTCTTTTCGTGCAGTAAAGATTAACAATAGAATAAACTATGAAAGGGCTATTAACCGATTTTTTTAAATTAAACAATTAATAGTGTTGATGTTGATGGTGAAGGGGTGAAAAGAAAAACAATCACGCTTGGAACCAGGAAGTCTGATTACTGATGAAGACGCGCCGAGAGAAAAATGTGATCCAAAAAATACCGCACAATTGGTGAGTTCCAATATAGTTTAATCAACCTCCATGTCTGTTGCCTAGTGTTGTACTAGAGTCTCTAGTCTAGAGACTAATGGTGATAATTGTTTAGTAATTTTCCAGTTTTTATCAAAAAACGTTTACAAAAGTACCGCACAAAAAGATTTAATTAGATGAATTAATTGAAGTATTAATGAATATGATGGATTTGTTTTCTATTCTGATCCAGATTTGAAACTCACTTTCGATTCCTGAATGCTCAATTATTTCAGAATAATAGTCAATAACGAATTGTCAAATGTGGCGAATGAATAAACTTTTGTTCGACGCTTGATTGAATTGGTAGAAGGAAGCCATAACGAACAAACGAATGAAAATTATTTATGTCTAGCGTTACTATATAACAACAATTAATGAGTAATATTAATTCGAGGAAATGTCTTTAAATAATGTATTTGGCTCCTTTGTGACGACTGATAGTCACATATAGTCTACAATCGGTCACATAGTCTACAGTCCGGTTAGAAAGATGTGATTAACTGAAAAATCGATCATGGAATCTTGTTTTATTTATAATTTTTTCTATAATTTGCTATTTTTCTAGAAAGAGCGCATTGTTACCTAGAACCATCCATCCATAATATATAAATGCGTAACGCGAAAGTGTGTCTGTCTGTTTGCAACTTGATCACGACTAAGTCACTGAACGGATCGTCATTAAATTTAGCAAGTAGATAGTTTCGATGTGCAGTATGAACATAGTCTCACTTTTACTTTTAAATTATGTGATAAGAAAGATACAAATGGGTTTTGAAAATAAATGTCAATAAAATCGGGAAAAAATATTTGCTCACGATGACTAAACGGTTAGAGATAGGTGACAACTATGAATAGCAATATCGTGTGCCTCCAAGAGTTCTACAAAAAAGTCCGCGACAGCATAAATCTGTCTACAAATTAAGCTAAATTATCGACATAACGTTGTTAAAAATAGAAGTGTTAAAATACTCCAATTTAAGAGAGTAATTTAAGAAGGAAAAAAACAAACATCATCAAATTCATTGGATTGTTTGTTTAGTGCATTTAACAAAGATAAGAGACGTATGTATATCGTAAAATTTCGACGGATAGTTCAGATTTTACAAGAGTTTTAATGAAATGGTGCAGCCGCTTCATGCCTCTGAAGCGAAAATTCGACCGCCTGCGAGATGGTGTCAAGTATATTTTGTATTAACTTTGTATTTTTATAAACTTGAAAAATTAGGATGCTGTATATGATTTTAAAACCCAGCAAGTATAAGTATTTTGATCTTACGATATAGATGGATTTAATTTTTTTCCGGAGGAAAAGAAGATGAGTCTAAGAAAACTCACGGGATAAAACGCCGGGCAATCAGTTAGTTCCTATACACATTTAAACTGTAAAAATCTCTAAGTTCACTGGCCTTTTCGATCGCATGTTTTTACAGGACTTCGGATCTTTAGGTTTTTAACGCATTGTTTTCATTTATATCCTATCGAACTTATGTTCACATTCCTCAAACCCCCCTACCTCGCATGAATAAATCCTGGGTGCGCCCCTTGGCAGGACGAGCATGGTGAATCGGTGTCTAGCCCAAAGAGCTGTTGATACGCCCGGAAGGTATCATGACCAGTGAGGAACTGGCACAGATTGAGTCGACTACTGTGCGCGTGCGCGCGCGTGTGGGCGTATGGGCGCGTGCAAGGGAGGGCACGTGTGCGAACAGTTGAGACTTGGGGTGAATTTCATTGCGTTCTTTGTACGTTTTTATGTTTTATCTACCTTTTAATATTTCATGAACCCTTGAACATAATCAGGACCTAATGTATGAGCCTAATTATTTCACAGAAATATACGCAGAACTAATTATTTCACAAAAATCATTAAAATTACGCAGATTTCTCGTGGGAGATGAACGCGTGGGTCATAAACATGAGCATCATTAGTGCGTCAAGAATAGAAGTGTTGAGTAGAGATAATAACAATATATGAGTGTTTTTCAGACGCAGCCGATTTTAATGACCAGAGATCTGTGGGAGCACTTTTGGATCTATAGGGAGGGGGAAGTGTTACCATTTTTTTGTCACACTTAATTTACATATTTTGAGCAAACTCAATACAAATTTGCATTATAATTTCTACCTATTACAACTACTGATTGAAGCGACTCGCAACACTAGACGTGTTCCATGGAGAGTAAACTCTACAATTCAGGTTTAAGCAATACAATACAACCCCATTGCCGGCAAAACAACTCACGGTTTGCCCGCATGTTATTGATGCTTTGAGGAGGCAGTAGGTGACGTCATGTTTTGTGTGTCCTTTACCTGCTTCATAGAGAATGGGAGGGTCTTGAGACGTTCGAAAATTGTCTTTTATACATGCTTCATTTCATCCATAGACGGCATGCGGAGTTTTATTTATTTACAGGTACCGTTTTTCCTTCCACACATTCTGTAGTCTCTATGTACGTTGTATGATGTTTGTTATCTCATTAGTAGATCCTTTATTTATCCGAACTCGGATTGAGAAGTAGACATCTTCATGACCGTTGTTTTAAAGAATATACCGTAAACAAAACTCTTGATTGGGATTTTATTTTTAAAACTTTTATATATTTATTTGTTCATTATGTCTGCATTAAAAATATATTTTCATGAATTATTTGATTTGTATCTTGAAAAAATTTTGATTTGGTCGCAAAATCCTTATACGTTAATATGTATTTGCTATTTTAAATGATTAACAAATTTGGTACTATTTGGCTACTGTGCGGGAGAACGTCAGGGGAAACGCTACAAAGCGAAAGACACCACAGAAAATGCTGCGGCTATCGCTGCGTGGAACAGGAGCGATCAGAAGGCACGATCGCTTATTATCCTGTCTATATCGCCCAACGCCTTGAAACAAATTAAGAATACTAACACGACGCGGACTATTTGAAGATTATGAAGGAAATATACCAGTCTAAAGGTCCAGCCCGGAAGGTGATGTTATTAAAGAGGTTATCACTTCATAGAATGGAGTAAGACGAAAATGTGCGAAATCATTTAAATGATAGTTTCAGTACGTTGAACAAAGTTGCTGACGTGGAGGTGGAAATTAACAAGGACCCCCTCAGCGTCATGACGTTATACAGTTTACCCGCTTGTTTCAAAAATGTTCGGTGCGCGATCGAATCGCGCGATCCGGAAACAATTCGCACGAAGAGAATCGAATAGTCTGATGCGCGCAAGAGTGACACAGGCGGCGAACCTTCGGGAGCAATGAATGTTACAAGAACGGGCCGTTACAAGACAAAGAAACCGGAAGCAAACAAATCTGATGTGAGGTCTGATGGATGCGAGAAGAGCAAGAAACCGGAATCGGATCTGCGCTGTCTCCAGCGCAAAAATCCAGGCCACAAGCGAGCACAGTGCTGGTTTAATAGAAGAAAAAAACATAATCAATCTGCAAAATTTTCAGAAGACATGTGCCGCGGAATCTGATCAGCGATGGTGCTTGGACAGTGGCGCCAACGCGCACAGCGCGGCGACTCGAGGAACTGCAGCGAGTTGAACCACCACGCGAAGCGCGGCACTTTGAATCTCGCCAACAACTCGTTCACAGCGAACGAAGGAATAGGGATGTTGAGTTTATAATTATAATAGTTGAATTATATTTTTATTTATCAGCAAAAAAATGGAAACGTAGTTACTTGTCCGTATGAAACTCATTCTCAAACAACAGGATATCAAAATAAAATCAAAACCCTTTATGGTGTCATCAATGACAAAAAAAGGTATGTGAGTTTGGTACTTACCATATTTAATAAAACATATGTATAATGAAATATTATGTGACACGTAGCTGAAGGGGGCTTGAACTTTCATATTTATCAACCTTTTCAATTTCCGGTGGGGAACCACCCGCCCCTTTGACTCAACTCTGTAGGTCCCCATGTTTGCTGCAATCACTATTTCATTTTATGCTTATCAAATAATTTTAAACTAAGTAGTAGCTATTCAGTTTTTGTGACTTTTCACACAGGCATAACAAAATCTCTTGACCAGCAATCTTATTTTGGACAAATGGAAGCAGCAGAAAATTAGTTAAAGAAATCAAATTCTTTTAACCTTTGTGTTCAAAACAATGTTAATTGGTTCCAAATTAAGTGGGGTAAAACATTCTGAAGTTAAGTTATGATAAGAATTCTCTTAGAGAGTTTAATTTCCAAATGTCAGGTCTCATTTTCAGTATTTTGAGTGCTGTTGAGAACACTTTGTGCATGTATCCAAATTTTCAAAATACAACAGATAATTGTTCAGATTATGTGTATATCTCAGCCTCATGATTCACACATGCATTTAGGATTTTCTTTTTTTCATTAATATTCATTTGAGTGTGGTATTTCAGAATTAGAATTCTAAAATATTACACTTTCTTAAATAAACACTGTTAATACCAACATAATACTTGACATAGAAATAATGTCCAAGTCATGCAACCAATTTTTCTTTTGTCAAAAAGATTGATACTCTCTAATCTTCATGTAAATAACTTCTGAAGGGAATAAAACGCACCTGTAACATAGAGTTCATCCTCTATAGATTCATCCTCTATAGCAATAATTTTACCTAAGTATATTTCTGAAACTTTCCTCAAATATTGCTCTATGATTTTGTTGATTGGGGTAAATAAACAATTTAATGTGGTCTCAAAGTATGATCATTCATGAACTTTTTTTTGTTTATTTGAAAATAAATATATTACAGATTCCCATTGAGTTTTCACGTTAATTTGTGCAAGTTTATTGAAATAATCAACTTAAATTTATTGCTGTCATAATAAAATTTGTGGCAGAACTCAATCCTGCTCATTAAGTTTAATTTTTATTTAGAATTATACACTAATGACAATGAGCTTATATAAATTTAAAGATATAGTGGTAATATATTACTCTCCCTATAAGATGGCTCACTGGTCAAGCCTCATGGCCACAGGAGCTGTATTACTCTAGTTGCAGAAAATGCTTTTTTATTTTTATTAATCTTTGTAATTTTATGCTTTATTGTACAGTGGTATGGTTTAAAAATTATTTTAATTAAATAAAAAATATGAGTTCAGTTTGCTTAAAATATATAATATTTCCATTTGAACAATTATCTCGGTTATGCAAAAATTTGAGGGTTAGCATATTAGTAATTTATTTTATTGGGTAACTGAACTGTTCTTTATGAGAAGATAAGGAAATAAATAATAACCATGTAGAAAGCTTTTTTCTTTCACAGTATCATCAAAGACATAACATGTGAGGACCAGATTTTGTCATATTTACTTTTTCCACAATGTGGGTATCACGACAAATTTCTGTCAGAATAAGTTAAGTTTAGAGAATAAAATATATGTGGCAATTGATTACCATAATAATAATAATAAATTTATTGTCAAAAAACAGTACACACTGCATATGACCACGTGAAGGACAATAAACTAATTTACTCTCCGGAAGCAAGCAAGGGACCATCCCATCAATTCTGATCAAGGGCCCTAAGGCAGAGGCGGATTCAAAAAAATTCAGCATAAGTTCCTAGATAAGACAAAAGGTTAGCTGCGAGTTATAATACTAATAGAATGTCAATATGTTTGTAATTTTACGCAAAAAATTTAAATGTACAAGTTATTATCGAACTATAGATTATTCTGAGTATAGTGTTTAAAAATCATAAGAGTTGAAAAAAAAACACTGAATTCACGATTTATTGTTACAATAAACACGCCTCTAGACAAAACCTAGAGAACCTGTATAATAAATCCGCCTCTACCCGAAGGAAAAACGGAGAAAAACCCAGGCCAGGATAACATAATTGATTAAGTTCCTCAGAATGTATACCACCAAAATTCAAGAATTCTTCTATTTGAATTCTGAATTGAAGAAAATCTTAATTTACATAAATTTAATTATATAGTAAGTGTAATGTGCTTCCTTTCCATTTCACTGTTATTCAACTTTTATTATTTCCTTTTTTATACCCTGCTTCTACCATTGTCACAACACAGTTTACCAATTATTATTTTCCCAGATATTTCAGATCTTATTCATTACTAGTTCAATCAATGAAAGGAGCAAGTTTCTTCGTAGATGTAGTGAACTTTTGTATCTCTTAATAATATCCGTAATATATTCTTTTCAAAGGTTCTGTTTTTTTTCAAAGATGGGGTCTATTGAAAAAATAAAACTCAATTTAGTTTTATTTTAAAACTTATGATTTATGAACAATATTTTCCAGATAATCTATAGTTTGATAATAATTCATATTTGTGAAATAATTTGTTTGTTTTGTTTTATTAAATATAAATTTGTTAGTATTCTATTGATATTATAATACGTAGCTAACTGCATATTATATATGAAGCTGGTGGGGAACAATAGATTTGCTCAATGCCTCCAATAACTAACTACCCTGTATGTATATTTCAACATCAACTAACCCTACTTTTCGTAGAACTTGAGATAACATTTAATGATCCTGATAGAAGTGTGACTGCTTCTAAATGACATCCAAGATGGGAGTTTTTGGATGGTTCTTCATTCAAGCGAGATACATCATGTTTGCATTCTTACAAGTATATATCCATTGCACATGAACAAAAAATTATTGAAAATAAATTAAACAATATTAAATTTATATTCAAAAAGTCAATTCAATTGAAATTTAAGTTGTGTATTAATTTATTCCCATTTTTACTATTAATTTTTATAATAAATATAAAGATAAATATTTACCCCAAACCATAAATAAATATTTTATTTTAATAAATAACAATATAATAATCAACTTTCAACATTATAAAATTCTAAAAGATTGAAAATAATTACTACCAAAAGGACGAACCATTGCTAATCCTAAAGTTGCCGCACATACTCTATTGGGCCCTGATCCAATGTTATTAAAAAATTGTACCAAAGTATTATCACTTCATCTACTATAGAGAGAGGAAAACACTAACCTATTGAAGTAGATTAGTGTATAAATATTTTTACAAAAGATGGAAAATTGATTTAGTGAAAAAGTTATTACAAAAGAGGAGCAACTAATTTACTATACAGTTACTCAAAAATTGAGCTGTTCCCTGCTGCAGTGTGGTTCCAAGATGCATTCTCTTTTCTCTACAAACTGAAGGAATCTAATCAAAGTTTATTCAACCGCTACAGAAATTTGAACTCATGTTGTTTTTGAACAACCAGAACATATTTCTAGTTTACTTCATAAACAAAACTATTAACAGTGCATAATATAAAAAAGCAAAATTCTATGTTGCATACAGTAAGGTGTAAATATAAAAAATGTAAATCCATCGTACTTTCATCACTCTGTTTTATTTCATATTAAGTTCTTTTTTAAATCTATGAATTTACTATGAATACTTTTTGGAAATGAAATGCAAACATTTCACAGAACCTCAATGTAGTATGCAAACAGGGGCTACAAGTTGTTAGCTATATTGAAAGTCAAGCTCACAATAAGTTTATAAATAATTCTTATATAAGTTTATTGGTATGCCTTACATACTGGTGCCAGTGTTCAAATAGATACAAAATTAGATAAAACAATGGTTTCCTAGTTTTAAAAGTTTCTAAAATATAATATAATACAAATGTCAGGATTGATCGGAATTGGTGGGATGGTCCCTTGCTTGCTTCCGGAGAGTAAATTAGTTTTTTTTCCCTCCACGTGGTCATACGCAGTTTGTACTGTTTTTTGACAATAAAATTATTATTATAACCACAATAATTTGGTATTATATGCATAGGATTCTATTTATTTACAGTTTGATAAATTCTTTATAACAATTTGAAGAGTATTCCTCATATTTTCTTTCCTGTGGTGGTACATAGTGATATGTGTGTTCTTGATAAACTTTATTTCCAAATATTTCAGACTCTTGTGAGATCATTGGCATTGGCATCATTTTATTGAAAGAAATCTTTAAGTTTGGTTAACATTATTATTCATATTTTTGAGAAAAAATATTTGAACTATTTTCCTTATTCATCAGAATATCTATACCACCATTGAAACTAGATTATAAAAAGTGTTTTACTATTTACTTAAAGATATTCTGTGTTAATGAATGAAAAGAAATCTTTCGTTCTCTCTTCTGGTATTTAGAGTTAATTAGTTTGATATTCCCATAACTAAATGGAGTTTTCATATGCTTATTGTTAATAAGTAGATTTGTAGAGTGAAAAGGTGGGGAAAATGCCACATTGTAGAGTCTTGTATGTTTATTGCTGTTGGTTTCCATACAAAAATAATTTTTCAGACTATGACAAGTGAAAAGTCTCACAGATTGGTGAAATTCACATTCCGAGAAGAGTAGTCTTAGAAAAAAAGCTTCAAAGAGTCGTCTATTGTTAAAGATTCTAATCCCACATCACCGCAATGGACTCGATATGCAGCCAAGGTTGAGACAATCTAATCAACATCCATGAGAAAAATTCTTAAAATCCATAATGCTAAAAAGTATATTTTTTCTGGCTCTTTAAAATCATATATAGTCATCTAAGATGTCCAAAATGATTGTGTGAAAGGAAAACAATTTTTTAAAAATATGTAATAACTAATAATATCATCTGGAACAGCAAAAGAAATCTATAAGATTCACTTCTGAAAAGAATGTCATAAAATTAACTACTCTTTATAATTTTTAACAGAAAATTCTATTTTCAGTCATTGTTTCATTTTGTAAACTAATTTTTAACAAAATTTTAAGGATAATTTTAAATTCATGATTCATATGAAGAAAAAGTACAACAAAAAATGTATTTGAATTGGAGTAAGAAAGAATAATTGAGATTTAACATTAATATGAAGACTATAAGTAGGTTTTATTTATGTAAATAGAAAAACCTATTATGAACACTTGGAAAACATCTCTGAAGAACCCTGGGCTGTGACAAACACTTGCTATAGCTCCCAGGAACAAGTGCTGTTATATCCAAGCCTTCATTCACTGTTGTGAACATTACAAGTTTAATCCTTCAGAGGTCACGTCAATCTTTTTCAGTATTTGGTAAGCAATGATTAGTAGAAGTTGGATTAAGCTTTAATAGAAAATAATAACTTGGTACCATTGACATAATCACTCAAAAATTACTGAGTAGTGAGGAAAATTTGAAGTATGCGGTAGATGTATGAAGTATGAAGAAGAACATAATTGACAAAATTCTAGGTGATTAATATGTTATTGATGATTAAAAGTGTTTCATTATTGAAGTATTTAGCCGCTGCCTGCATATTATGTTTAACACATTTCTGTGTGATATGATGCTATCCTAAAATAAATACCTAATAATCTAGGATCTCAGCTTTTAAAAATAAAAATGTTCTTCAAGACACACTGCAAAACTGCAGATTGCCATTCACAACTGCAAGTGTAGAAAGGACTTCTAAGTTAAAAATAATGGGAAAAAAAATACCCTTACAGCTAAATTTCACAGGAATGCCAGAGCTCTTGGATGTCATTATTTGTGAAATGAATCAGAATGAAGTATGTTGATTTAGATAATGTAATTACATTTGCAGCTGAAAAATCAAAGAGTTAAAGTAAAACCTCTATTCTAATCTAATTTAAACATTATGAGAATTAAAACACAATTTTGAACTATTATCATGTTAGTTAGTTACTTTCCATTGGAAATAATCCAACATTCCTATGAGAATGATATTCTGAAGGAAGTTTAAGCAACACTTAATATTCCTGTATAATTAGATTGTAATGTAAGACATTATGAAGGGGATATTTGGAATTTGATAAGAGTCTTTATTACATTTATAGGTTTCTTGCTTCATATGTATCGAATGGCCAACAGCCTAGAGTATCTTTTGCTGATTTCAAATTTTGCCAGAAAAATAATGAACTCATTGTAACTGATTAGGAAGGTGTCAAGTATACTTCTAGATATTTGAAGGATCTGTGTTGTGGACTTCAAGTGTGGTAATCCAGGGTCATACAAGGGAGAATCCAGCTCAAAACTTTCTGCTTTCTGAATTCAATCTCTTGATGAGTTAAATACAATGAAACATTAAAAACAAGGAAGAACACCATCAATTTAAAAAACAATTTTGAAATGTAAGTTTGCAAAGATTTGTTGTAGATTTGTTCATTACAGCCTTTTCTAATTACTCCTTATTTGTGACAACCCATTGACAATGAATGCTTAGCATAGCTACTCCATTTCTTTTAATTTATCAACAATGTCTTCCCTTTTTTAATTAAATGGGAGATGAATGAATATGTTGTTTTCTTGTGCAGAGCTACAAAGACAATATCAGTAATGCCTTTCTGATAATCGGGGAAAATGATTAGCTCTTTCTTAAACCTCAGTGATATCTGGCACCTGTGCTACCTTGTGCTGCACCTTGAACCATAATTCTTTTTGCCCAACAATGTCTTCCAAAATATAAAAAGTGCAGAAGGTAAAGTACTTTGATATAATTCCTCCAGTGAAAGATGTCTTATGCTACTCAGAAGATTTTTCAATGAACATGAAGGTTTTTGTCGGCCAATAATCTGAAGAAATGATGAAGAACATAAGTTGGACATTATTTAAAACCTTCTTGAAAATATGGATGGATTTTAGACAGGAGTATTGCTTCCATGCTTTCTTCGA
Source organism: Laupala kohalensis (assembly GCA_002313205.1). NCBI lineage: Eukaryota > Metazoa > Arthropoda > Insecta > Orthoptera > Trigonidiidae > Laupala > Laupala kohalensis. Next base: position 75,360 of record NNCF01140531.1, read on the forward strand.
CCAGTGTTGTGAGAGGCTGTTAAAATAACATTCCAATCATTTGCTATGTTACCTTCATCTCTGGTGATAAGAAATTAATTTTTGAAATTTGGGTGGAGCACCTTTCCATGTTATTATGTCTTAAAAGAAGACTTCTATAAATATTTCAGATTTTGAAAATATATTTTTGTGCGATCGCTACCAAGCAAATTTTGGACAGTGTGTCCCTTATATATTTTTTGTTTTGTGCCTTAAGATAGGCAACTATAAATATTAAGAATATTTTTAATATATTTTAGGGATCTCTACCGAGCTTTAAAATGTCAAAATTTATATTTCAAAATTGCTGTCGGGCCAGGAAGTGCAAACCTTTAAAGTTGGGCTTTAAACTGTTCTAAAAGTGCAGCTTCATGCGCTGAAAGAACCTGTGATTGGTCTCAACAGGACAAAATCTCCTCTATTCCCCAGTTGACGAGCCCTAAAGCCCCACGAAAAAAAAAAAAAAAAAATCTATTCCCCAGTGAACTTCAAAATGGAATAAGATTCATTGTGGAATGATTTTGGCTTAAGTATTATGAGCCAAAACATGTGCTCTGTCATGATCTTACCATAATGTGACCAACTCAACCCATAAATACCATCAACAAGTAAAATCTTCTAATTTCACAACAGTTCAAAATATCCTCTGTGACTTGCAATAATATGTCGTGTCTTCAAATGTAGTGGTTGATTAAATGTCACTTGGAGGAGTATTGATGAAAGACTGAACTCCGAAAAAAAAGTAGCCTCTTGTTACTTCCTCCATGAAACCCTTTCTCCCGCAAGTGCCAGGAAGGCCACATATACATATGACTGAAGGTATCTTTTAACCAAGGAAAATTTTGACTAAGGAAAACAGAGGTTTTTAGGGTGATAAAAACTATGCCACCTATCAGGGGAAATTATTGTGTCCATCAAGTGCCCACACATTGTAATATGCATTGTCACGCACTATTTCTGAAACTGATTTCTTCTTTACTTTCAGGTTTGGGTACATGATTGATGATACTTCAAAATGTGTAAGTTTTTGTATGTAGAACAAAAACCTAGAGATGATAAATCAGTTTGCGGAATTTGTACTTCTTGTATAAACTGGATGCTAAACCAACTCAAAGAAATTCTTGGGATCTCACAGCAGCAATCAAATTATGTGTGATTGTGGAATATTTTTTTCCTTAATTTTTCAATATATCCTCGCTTCATGGTCTCACATCAAAAATGTGGATCCAGTACTTTCAAATGACAAAAATTTGAATAAAAAGTTCATTGCATCAGAAAGAATGAGTGACTAGTATCTGTTTCAAAAAGCAATAGACTCAAGTTTGAACCTCCGGCTCAGTTATCCTATTAAAATGCAATAAATTATACATCAAATCTTAGCTTACTTAATTTTGCATTATAAGGTATGAGTTTTAAAAATTTTACTTCTCTCAGAGTATACTTATGTTTGGATGGTAAAAAATAGCACAATTTTCTAGTGTTTTCAAAGGAAGGGTCAACTTCGAAAATTTATATTAGCAAAACTGTTGAGTTTAAGACTTTGAAAAGTTTACAGTGTTGCTAAAATATTTATAAAATATGTTAGTTCTCTAATTTTCTTTGTTAAAAAATTGTTCTTGTAATTTTTATAAAACCTTGCAGTGGGGTACTCATAGAATTCAGGGCTTAAAATAACCATTTTTTAAAATGAAATAGTAAACAATTAGTTTATAGATAATGGTACACTGTCACTTTACATCATTTGATTGTCGATCAAGCTATTGATCGTCGTTAATGTGTGATTAAGAATTGTTTACTGGGTCATAAAAATTTTCACAGTGGGTCACTAGGTGACCCGCGGGTCATATAATAAATTTTAATAAATTTATTGTCAAAAAACAGTACAAACTGCGTATGACCACGGGGAGGAAAAAAAACTAATTTACTCTCCGGAAGCAAGCAAGGGACCAACCCATCAATTCAGATCAATGGCCCTAAGGCACAGGCGAACTCAAAAATTTCAGCAAAAGTTCCTAGATAAGATAAAAAGTTAGCTACGAGTTATAAAACTAATAGAATATCAATATGTTTGTAATTTTAAGCAATAAATTACATGTACAAGTTATTATCGAACTATAGATTATTCTGAGTATAGTGTTTAAAAATCATAAGAGTTGACAAAAAAAACACTAAATTCACGATTTATTGTTACAATAAACACACCCCTAGACAAAGCCTACAGAACCTGTATGATAAATCCGCCTCTACCAGAAGGAAAAACGGAGAAAAACCCGGGCCAGGATGGGGCTACAGAATTTATGTACACAACCGTGCCAAAGTTGAGTACACATAAAACTAAATTAATATGAGCCATAAGACAACACAATCATGCAAGAAAATAGTTTTTGAAATTGTTATAAGTTGTTTAAAAAGTACTTTTTTTTTTTTTTTTTTGGTGGGGCTTTAGGGCTTGTCAACATCGAAGGTCATTAGAGCCCATAAAAAGTACTACAGCAATGGCGTGATAAAGTACAAGACGAATTTAACTTTTGTTAAAATCAATAAAAAAATTTACGTTGTAGAAGCACTGGTGCAGGAGGTAGTTTTTACCCGCTGATTTGAACAGATTCAATTTCATAATATCTTTTATATTCTTGGGCAGGGAATTATATAGAACGATTCCCGAATGATAAGGTC
>NNCF01140595.1:28832-39108 GCA_002313205.1 Laupala kohalensis
AACTGCTTAAGGCCACATAAAGGACATTAAACGTATTGACTCTCCGGACGCAATAAACGGACAATCTCATCAATTCCGATTAAGGGTTCTAAGGTAGTGGTGGATTTAACATTTCTGTACTATTGTAAGATCAGAATAAAACATATTATTATTTTAGGGTTATCAGTCTCTTGACTTGTTTGATGCAGCCTTCTATTTCATCCTATCTTGAGCCAGTTTCTTCATTTTTACATATTTCTTGCAATCTTCGTCTTTTATTATCTGTGTGCATACAGCAGTGTTTGTATTTCTCTATTACCAAAACAAACTCGGATGTCTCAAAACATGCCCTATCATCCTGCCTCTCTTTCGTGTAAGTTTTTTCCACAGACACTTTTCCTCACCTATCCTTGTTAATATTTCCTCATTTCCTACCATATCATTATTATTATTATTATTTATTTGGCACTACAGCCCTTGGAGAGCCTTGGTCGTCGCGGAGGGTAGAGCTCCGCGATTTCTTAATTCCGGCACTAGAAGGAGGAGATGTGGTCAGCATTTCGCTCCGGCCGGCTTTTTGGGTCCCAGGATAGATCCTGGTACTGATTTGATAGCAGGCTGAGTGGGCCTGGGTGCCAGTCTGGATGTTGATGTGTAATGAAAATCACCACCTCACCGGCATTTGAACCCCAGCCATCCAGTTAGCAGCTCATTTTCCTACCATATAAGTCCACTTAATTTTCAGCATTCTTCTGTAGCACCACATTTCAAATGCTTCTTGCTTTTTCTTTTCTGGTTTCCCGATTGTCCAAGTTTTACATCCATATATTGCTGTGCTTTAAACATATAATTTCAGCTACTTCTTTCTTAGTCTTACATCAATTTGTGATACTAATAGGTCTCTGTTATTGTGAAAGCATTTCTTAACTTTGTGCTATTCCGCTCTTAATATCTTCCTTGCTTCGCCCATCTTGTGTGATCTTGCTTCCCAAATAGCAAAAGTGCTTGACTTCTTCTACAGTATTACCTCTAATTCTAATACTCATACGATCATTGACCTCATTTTTGATACTTTTCATAACCTTTGTTTTCTTGCTATTGATTCTGAGCTCAAATTCCTCACTAAGAAAGGTGTTCATTCCATTCAACATTTCCTCTAAATCTTCCGTTTTTTCTGCAATCACAGCTATGTCATCTGCAAATCTCATCATTGATATCATTTTCCCTTGAACTTTCACTCCTGCCCTGAACTTTTCTTTCACCTCTTTTATTACTTCTTCGACATATAGGTTTAATAATAGAGGTGATAAACTGCAACCCTGTCTTACTCTCTTTTTAATAGCAGCTTGCCTTTTATGTCCCTCCACTTTGAATATCGCCAGTTAATTTTTAAAATGTTGTGGATAACTTGCCTCTCCCTATACTTTAGTCATATTTTTTTGAGAATTTGAAACATTTTAGTCTATTTCACATTATCAAATGCTTTCTCTAAATCAACAAATACCATAAATGTGTCTTGGTTCTTCTTAATCCTTCCCTCTATTATTAGGCGTAGTGTCAGAATCGCTTCACGGGTGCCCTTACTTATTCTGAAACCAAACTGATCGTCTCCTAATATCTCTTCAACCTAATATCTTTCTATCGTCCTGTCTAGTATTCTGTTTAGCATTGTAGCAACAAGAGAAGTCAAACTAATTGTTCGGTAGTTTTCACAGTAATTTGCTCCTGCATTTTTTTGGTAGTGTGAAAATAACTCTCTGGACGTCTGTTGGTATCTCTCCAGTTTCATAAGGTTTGCAAATCATGTTAAATAACCTTTGCGTCCTAACCTCTCCTAAATTTTTGAGAAGCTCAGATGGTATCTCATCTACCCCAACTGTTTTTTTGTAGCCAAATCTTTCAAAGCTCCATCAAATTCAGATCTTAAAACTGGATCTCCTAGTTCATCTAGATCTATGCCTACCTCTTTTTCTACAGCCTCTCTTAGCAGTTCTCCATCATTGTACAACCCTTCAATTTATTCTTGCCATCGATTAGCCCTTTCTTCTGAACTTAACAGAGGTTTTCCATCTGCGCTTTCAATATTGACGCATTTGTTCTTCACTTGTTCAAAAGTCGTCTTGATATTCCTGTATGCGGCATCAGTTTTACCTATGCTAAAATCATTCTCAACTTCCCTACATTTATCTTCGAGCCATTTTTGTTTTGCAATTTTGCATTTTCTCTTGATTTCATTCCTAAGTCGTCTGTACTGTTTTATTCCCTTAACATCTTGAGCATTGTCGAAGGACCTTCTTTCATTAATTGGGTAAAGTATTTCTTCGGAGACCCATGTTTTTTTCGCTTCCATTTTCTTTTTACCGACAGTTTCTTCTCCTGCCCTGACTATTTCTTTCTTCAAAATGCCCCAATCTTCTTGTACCGATGCACCTATGTAGCTTTGGTTTATCTGAAAGTTAGAGCCTTTTTAAACTCTATTTTCCTGTCTCTCTCATTAAGCCTGTCTGCATCCCATTTCCTTGTGGTGTGTCGCCCTTTAATCCTTTTGAATTTTACTAAATTGTTCATCACTATTAGATTGTGATCTGAGTCGATGTCAGCCCCTGGAAACGTTTTACAGTATAATATTTTGTTTTTGTATTTTTGCCTCACAAGTATGTAGTTCAACTGGTATCTTCCTGTGTCTATTTCATGTATATATTCTCCTCTTGTGGTTACTGAAAAATGTATTTGCAATTATTAGCTTAAACTTCTCACAGAATTCCACAGAATAAAAAATGTTCGTAACACGATGTAATATTAACAAATTAATGACTAATTTGTATTTATAAAACAAAGAAGTTATTATCACGTTCATATATATTATATTATTATCAATTAAAAGTTTCCTTGAAACATTTTTTACAAGTCATAAGTATTAAAATAATTCTAATTCGGAGATTAATTATTTCAAAAGACCTCCGCCCCTTGGTGATAACCTAGAGAGTCTTACTTAAAATCCGCCTCTACCCGAAGAAAACTGAAAAAAAACCCGGGTCAGGATGGGGGTTTATTGTAATTCAAGGATCTCGTAATTACATAGTACTGAGCAAGTATTTGGCACTGCCTTATCATTGTAATTATAAACAACTTTGCAGGAATATATTAAAACACTTGATTTATGAACAATCATCAAGTTATTTTATTTATATATATTGTGATGACTTCATTAATTTATTTATATATATTGTGATGACTTTTCAGAGCTATTTCACTCTAATTAATGGGATTTTCCATGTGACATATTATGGATGAATGAGAGATCGCTATTTCAAACACAAATGTGAGCCTCCAAAGTGTGAGCTTATATTTAAATTTTAGTACAAATTAATATGTTATTTTAATTTTTTTACATTGATTGCAAAACCGCTTCCGCTAACTTCCCAACTTATTTTATTTCTACGTGTTTGTATCAGTTTTTATTTTTTTACCTCCCATGTGTAACAACAGCATATATCCCCAGAGCTAATTCACGTGGAAAGCCAAGTCCCTTGCGATACAGGTGTGTTCAGGGACGGCAATGTCATTTGCAATTCCAATGGCATCTGGAACTGCAAGGGTGGTAGCAATGAGCGCTTAGACGCAAACAGCCACCAAAGAGAACTTCCTGATAGTGGACACATAAAACTTGTTTTTAATGCTTCTGGAGTGGAATTTGAAGTAGGAACATGTGCACTACTGGTGACGAAGCTAAAATACGCATAGCTAATTATGCTTTGTTATTAAATTTTTGAAGAAAGAACCATGTAATTATTTTTAGTAAGGTAACTTATATTATAAATGATGAAGTTGTTATATTATGGAGTTCAGGGACAGTAGCGCTTAGTATTTTCCTTCCAAGACAAACAAAAAAAATATTTTCAACAATTTGTGTCAAAATTATATTTTATGGTTTTTTGATATGTAGTTAATCCTTCAATGTTTTTTTTAAAATAAAGACAACAATAAAGCTACATTTTTATTTTAAATTTTGCGATGATTTTATTGTCCAATTTTTATTTGAAAAGCGTTTAGGACCTTAGTTGAAAATTCCTTTTAAATATAGAACAGTTGCATTGATGTAAGTTTATTTAAATAACAGACGGTGGCATTAATAAAGCATTGCAGAATAATAAAATTTGCAAGTCTAATACAATAAATATATTCTTTTCAATTTTGTTAATAGAATGATATTATATTAAAACGACAATACAGAGCTTCACCAAACTTAAAAAAGAACAACAACGCAATTTCTGTATGAGTTAAAATTCAAGTTCTGTGAGAATGGATATACGACGCTGTAAAACATAATATAGTGAAGTATAATCCCATAAAATATAAACATTTTAATAAATTTAAATAAATAACTTCTCAATCATTTTCATAAAGAGTTGTTATATTACATCAGTGAAGCTTTGCAAAAACGTTATTTTATTAAATCAACTTTAAAAATGAATTTTGCCTGGCAAATTTGCACAGAACAAATTTGAAGCGCTTGGACGTACAAATACTAATTAAACAAAGGTATAAGGAAATTTATTTTAATATATTAAGTGTTTGGAAAATGTAATCATACTTTCAGGACAATATTGTGTGTTCTGATGTTTCACATGTCTTTTTTCAGCCACACGACCAGAAAGTGAACGCACGGGTTTTTTGCTTATTTGAAACCAAATTTCATGAAACAGTCAAATCACGAATCAATTGGTTTAATCATAACTTTACATTTAACAAAGAATTGATGAATGCGAATTACGCAAAGGAAGGAAATGAATATGGCCCAACGAAACAGAAACCATAAAAATAATTTAATTCACTGAAACAATTCTACCAATTAAATATCTGGAGACGATTTATATTTACACAACAAACTAATTAACGTCTCATTAACCTCTTTGAAAGGAACAACAATAGGTTTTGAAACCAATTTTTCACATTGAATGCGATCGTTTTCCACTACCATTTTGAAGTAAATTTTCGTAATCTGGAAACATGCAAGTAGTATTTCTTACCTCAACAAAATATTCTTAAAATGGGTGTCTTTATACAATGTTTCACGCAAGCAACAAACAATAGATAATTATAAATTTTTTGGCACTCGACAATTATTTAAATAAAAGTAACTTACTTGATTTTAAATGTATTGTACCCGTCAGAGTGATTTAATTTATTGTACCCGTCAGAGTGATTTGGCTTTAATACCCCAAAAATATCTTAAATGATAGTTTAAACTATTCTCCATCCAGTTGCGATGAATTTTTATACCCTTACGATACAAATATTTGTATTATTTGACATTAAATTACTATGGGCTTATATGGAGAATCTTTCGACGTCTTATGTTTTTCATCTTCTGGAAAAGTTCCAGATTAACATAGTGAAAAAACACTACTAAAATGCAAATTGAAATAGAAACGCGATATCATTAAGATTTTTATACCTTATACCTACATTCATATAATTAATTCACCAAAAACTGCGGAAAATGGCAGCCGCATTACGAAATTGAAGACGATGTGACCCTTCTCAAAGAAAGAGTCAAACGACAATCTAAATTTATTATCGAGTTGTTAAATAACAAAATCATAGAACTCATCCAATAAAAAATATCCGTAGATTTAATTATTAATTGATAAGAACTCCTGATGTGAGTACTTCGATGTTTCGTAAATAATTGGCATTTTGACTTCTGTTAACGCGGGCATATCACCTTAATTGTAAAAGAATGGCAACATCCTGACGTACATCGCCTTCCGTTATGAGGAGAGATCATTTGGGGTGGGTCTGTGTGCAATATCTCCGTAGCTTTTTATATCATGAGTGAACACTGTAGAAGAGCGTGCTTAGCAGGGATGCCAAAAGGAAGGTCACAAGTTCACATCAGAGCGACTGCTAGAAGAATGTTAAGGTAGGTTTAGAGTTGTATATAAGTATGAGCGACTTGCATGAGAGAAGTGTTTTGCAACTGTTCGATTGTTTGCGTTCTGAATGACTTCAGACATATGTACCTTATACGTGTATACGACAGCGTTTACAATACGCGATTTTTTATGAGGGAATTTTTGGTGTATCGCAAGGAATGAACTCAAACTGATATAATTATATACCAATAATAAAATTTGTGATAGAATCGTGAAGTTTTGGTTTATAAAAACAATCAACAGACTATCATACATAACCAACAATAGTAAATTATGTTCGACAATCTGTTATTATGTATGATTTTCTGTTTAAGTAATTCCACCAATTATTTTTGATAATAATAGTCATCGTTTTATGTTATTAGCCCTTAAGAAGATTTCAAATAAAAAACGAAATCTTAGTGATTTATTAGGATATTGACAAATCTCTGACGATTATATTACAATTATATTGAGTGGTGAAGATCCTAATCATAAGTAAAAAAAAACAACTGAACATTAAAATTACAGGAATCAATAGACAATAGATAACGTATGACAACAATCATATAACCTACAAAGAAAACATACAACTGGATTGTAAACAGACAAGGCGGAGGGTCTGGCATGGACCTGAGCATACTGATATGCTAAGGCGATAAGTATATCCTGAATAAAATTCATACAAAATGCATCACTTGTCTGAGGACCTGTCACGCGACATTTCAAATAGTAACTATACGGTACTAGTTTATACAAATTTTCATGTATCTCATAGAAGTCGCTTACACAAGTATACAAGTACCTGTACACTTATTTCCACTACTGCCTCGCGAGAGACGTACTATTGTGAGCACTCAAAGTGTTGGGCCCGGTGCAACTCATCTAAAAGTGGGCTATTTTTTTTGGCGATTTTGTTGTAATGCCCTATGCAATCAATTATCATTTCTCTTCATATAACGTGTGATTACCGCCAGCGGTAGTATAGTGCTAGCATCTCCGCTTCCACGATCCCGCCGAACGGTAGATTGTGGGTTTAAACCCTGCTTGGCTAACTAGGTAAGATTTTCAGTTGGGTTTATTCTCACCTACTACAGAAATGTCCGTCCGGTACAGTTCCCTGTCAACCCAACATCTCTCCTTCCCAATTCTTTTACCCAAGTCCAACGGTTACATGGAACATTAGGCCTCACGACGTGAGCGATAAGACATAAAATAAATAAATAATTACTAATTCACTTGGAAACCCACCCCGCATTGTTACCAAACCGGAACCAAAAGACGAGAGCGGCGGTAACAAGTTCGTTCATTCATGTGCTTCCCCATCGTGATTTCAGCGATTTATATTTCAACACGTGGTTTCCTCTCATTGACAATAGATAACGACAACTTTCCAAGTTCATAAACGACCTCCAAGGTTGAACTTCTCGAGAAACTGCTGTGTTTTGCCACAAGAGACATTGACAACAACTATGTAAGAATGGAAAGAAAACTATAAGAAAAATCCACGTTCTGTGTATTACAATGATTAAGAATATTTATTTCACACATGTTATATCTTTGCATTCGTATTTTCACAGGCTTTAAAGCGTATATAGTTCCATTCTAAAAACCAATAAACGTGTTAACGTCTCTGCAGATGTAAAAATTACAAATAATTTGAATACTTCAAATGAGTATGCATCAACTATTTTAGTAAACACACCACGTCAATATTATTATTAATTTGAAAGATAATTGAGATGTTTACTTTTAGTGATTCACTCGTTGTATACAGTTAAGATAAGTAAATACCATAATTATAAATATATGCTTTCTTGTTTTTAGACATTGTATCCTAAATATTAGTAGAAATAGTAAACGCCAAAGAGAATCTTTTTTAAAAAAGTTTGTGAGGACATTTCCGTCATCTTCAGTTTTAAAATAAAAATATTATTTGGTTGACTACAAAATATTATTATATTGTGATTTAATTTTACAATTTGTATTTAACCGTTAATCAAATTCTATATCGTACTTACAAAGTAATAAAAATTAAGACTTTTATTAGAGTTTTTCTCTTCTGCATCTTCTTGCAATTATCATCATTATTATGTACATTAAAAGTCTAATGAACCAGAAAATTTGCCTTTACTTTCTGCGTAACCGGACAGAGTAAATTACACAAATGATGTGCATTAGGGGTGTAAAATTCCTATTTGCTTTTTTTATTTCATCTTTCACCTTTTTCTTTCCGAGGTAACAGCAATAAAAATACACCAAGAAATGGAGCTCCTTAATGTATTTATTTATTTATTTATTTCAAAATAAAAAAACTTGAGCCCCAACAAATTACAGCTGTGACGTGTCAAAACATGTTGGTAGTCTGTGGCCATTGAACGTGAGTTACGTAAAGCTCCCTTGCAATATATCCTATACGTTTCATTACTATTCTGGCGTCCTGTTTACATTATTAATGCTAATTATTAAACCGAGTAAAACTCGTCTTCAACTAGCAGTTGGTGGAAATTAGTTTCTGCTATTTTATTCAGGTAAAGAAAATACTCTGGCTAAATAAATGTAAACGTCAATATTATTGTGCAGAACGTTAGTTACATTCAATAGCTAGCAATATGGTATTTTCATTGCAGTAATGTTGGTAGTTGGAAATAGGGAGACGGATACAGAGAGACTGTGAGAGAGACAGACAGATGTCAATTCCTCGAGAGTCCTCCTTTCGTTGACACCTAGAAACCACTCGTTGCATGGAAACAGCATAGTCACTCCTGAGAAGGAAATGAGGTTAAGTAGCTCTCTTGATGGAGATCTGTTTGTTGCTTCTCCTCGCTTCACCTCTCTTCGTGAATTATATTTCTTCACCCCTATAACGTCATCCGGTACTTCATCGCAATCTCATTTGCTCTCGTTTCTTCTACATCCTTCTTTCCCCGTCTCATGATTTACTCTAATACTGCATCCCGTCTTCCGACAGCACTTCCCGCATATACTTTCATCTCTTCATAACGTAGTAATAGAGTGGAGGAAATTGGTTCGGGGAGCATTAAATATTATATAACAGCGTAAAATTAATATAGCAGCAGATCAGACATACCAACATCTAAAATCTTAGCTCCCTTCAGTTAAATATTAAAATGTATAATTCTTAGGAGTAAATTTAAGCAACGTCGCTCAAATGAAATCAAATAAAAATAATACTTCTCCCTTTAATTTCATTTACACAGTACACAACATAACTCAATTAAACTATAATATAAAGGTCATAATTTTATGAATAAGATANATTTCATTTACACAGTACACCACATAACTCATTTAAACTATAATATAAAGGTCACAATTTTATGAATAAGATACCTTTATATTAGGTAATAATGGGCAACAAATATTTCGTCTAAGTTTTTATCTTTATTGATTACAAGTACACCGCTTTTCGACTGATTTTCGTAGAAAACAAATAAAATAAATGAAAATATTTTGTTTTGTTTTTTAAGTTTTTAAATACATAATTCATTACCACGATGGAAAATCCTGAAACTAAACTACATAAGGTCAGTTAATATTTTTTTCCTTCAAGCCCTTGCTTTTATAAAATGATAATTGTATGTTCCCAAAAATAAAGTATACAAAAATAGCACGTCTGAATTTTATTAGATGACACTTTAACTTTTAGTTCTTTCTTATTTAACCCCTTTTTGTGTTGAGTGTGAACCTTTGAAGAGAAAGGACGTTTGTGAGAGTGTTCTGAAGTAAGTCGGCTACCTGCTGGTATCAATGTTTCGGACTGTCGACAGTTCGCTTCCTCCCGCGTGTACCTGATCTTGCGGCGGTGTGTGTTGCATGAAACGGTGGTACATAGAGAAGAAAAAAGAAAAAACAAGAAAACTTGCAGCATGGTGTCGACGGAGCAGTGGCGTGCGGCCATCGGCAGTTGGGTAGGAGGTCCTCACTCGAAGGGCGGACGAGGACAATTCGTAGGCGTTTGCCTTGCGCAGTATTTAAGTTTAAGTATTATTTCCATGCCCTTAGTTATAGGTGGCGTCGAGGTGAATCCCCGGTCTGGATCGAGCGACGATTCTGTTCTGGAGTGAGGGATTTGTTGGCCGGGCAAACCAAAATCCTCTCAGATATCAATTGGTATCGAGAGAGGGTGGAGGCACTGGAGTGCCCGGTTGTTGCTTTGGAGAAAGAAAACCAATTTCTATCTCACAAGGTCGACTACCTGGAGAATCAATATTTTAATCTTCGGCGTGCCGGACCGACAGCGCGAGTCGTGGCACGACTCCGAGAGCCATGTGCAGGGTCTTGCAGAACAACTGGGGGAGTAGCTTGATGATCCGGACATCGAGTAGGCCGCAGAGTAGGCAGAAGGACTATTGTTG
>NNCF01140604.1:0-27240 GCA_002313205.1 Laupala kohalensis
ATCATTTCCCAATTTTTATTGAACTTGATATGGGCAACAACCAAATCAGAAACAATGCTGTTGTACACAGCAAATTTAAAATGAACAGAGCTGATTGGAAAATGTTTGAGGAGCAAACGAGGATCTGCCCAGACGTATCTCCAAATAAATTAATGGCAATAGAAGACAGCATTATCAGAGTTGCAGAAAAACATATCCCTAGGAAAACAGGGAAAGATAAACAGAAGTATATGAATAATTGGTGGAATGAAGACATCAGAGCTCTAAGAAAAGAACGTATTAAAGCCCGAAAAGTTTGGAAGAAACACAGAACTCCCTCAAACAGAAAGGAATACAACAGATGTAACACAGATCTACGCAGAAACATCCTGGAAGCTAAAAAGAAAGCATGGAGCAATTTCGTTAATTCAATGAATACAAACACACCATCGAGCAAAGCGTGGAAGAATTTCAGGGCAATTAGTGGTGAAACTTCAAAGAGAATCAACACGTTAAAAGGCTCAAACGGAACCCTCCTACTTACTGACAAAGATAAAGCGGAAGCCTTTGCAGGTTTCCACTCAAGCAAATCGGGCAAGAAGATCCCCTGGCCGATGCAGCTAAGCAGAGACGAGCAATTTTTGACCTGCCGTATGGAAATGTTATGTCTGCAAAATGACCCAGATGACACACCTTTTACAATGAACGAGTTGAATAATTGCATAACGAAATTAAAGCAATCTGCTCCAGGACAAGATGATATACATAACGAAATGTTGAAACATTGCTCTTCAGAAATGCTTACGAGGATACTGGGCCTGTTTAATGAGTTCTGGAGTAAGGGAAGCATTCCACAGAGATGGAAAACCGCACTTATCATTCCAATATTAAAACCTGGAAAAGATGAAGCCAAAGTGGAATCTTACAGGCCCATTGCTTTAACCTCTTGTTTTGGGAAGCTTATGGAACGCCTTGTGAACAACAGACTTACATGGAGATTAGAAAAAGAAAACTCGCTAGGTACAATGCAGTTCGGTTTTCGACGTCAACGAAGCACATCCGATGCCTTGGTGTACTTCACAGACAAAATATATGAAGGATTTGCACGGAAGAAATCGACTGTAGCAGTTATGATTGATTACGAAGCAGCTTTTGACAGAATTCCACATACCACAGTCATCCTCCAATGCATGAAAGCAGGAATAAAAGGAAAATTGTTGCAATGTATTTTCCAATTCCTTAAAAATCGAGGTATCGAAACAACGGTTAACAGTACAGTGTCTACAAGTTTTAGAGTAGAAAATGGAATCCCTCAAGGTGGCATCATTTGCCCCACACTCTTTAACATTGCACTCCGAGATATCTCAGAAGATCTACCATCAGAGGTCGATTGCATTACTTATGCGGATGACAATACCATATGGGCCACAGATTCAGACCAGGACAAGGCCACGGAAAAAGTCCAAGAGGCTCTTGACCATATAAACATATGGTGCAAAAAATGGTCCCTTAAGATGTCTTCAGAGAAAACAGAATGCACTTTCTTCACTAGAAGAAACCTCTTAGCGAATTATTCTCCAACCCTAAATATTGATGGAAGAACTTTACGGTATAACCGAAATCCCAAATTACTGGGTGTGGTACTGGACCCAAAACTGAGATGGGTGCCCCACGTTAATTATGTAGTAGAGAGATGCACTACCCGCTTGAATGCTCTAAGAGCTGTCGCTAGCCGTCAGTGGGGCGCTGACACTTCTACAATGAAAACATTTTACATTACCTTTTTGCGATCAATGGCAACCTACGGCTGTGAAATATGGGGGATGACCGCAAAAACCCACTTAGCAAAGATTCAACGTATCCAGTCTGCGGCTCTCCGCCTATGTTTAGGCTGTACAAAAACCACACCAATATCAGCGATGGAGATTGAACTAGGTGTTGAACCAATTGATATATACATTTCAAAACAAATATGGAAGAAATGTTTAAAAATCAACTCGCTACCCTTTGACCATCCGATGCGCGCCGTTCTCACAAAGCCTTGTTCCATGAAAAACTCTTTTCGTCATAACATCCATGCTATGTCGCCAATGCTACCTGACAGCAAACCTGAAGTTATACCAATTGTGTACAAAGAATCACCCAGTAGATGGCCTGGAGTCCAGGTCATCTTAGACCTACCTAGTAAAGCAAATAAGCAAAGTCACCCAGAGTTTCTCAAACTAGAAGCACAAGAGATGCTGCATGAGTGGTACAGAGATCATGAAAAAATCTTTACAGACGGATCAGTGGACTTACAAAAAAGAAGATCTGGAGCAGGGTACTTTAATCAGACAACTGGGGAAAGTTTCTATGTCCCGGCTAACGCACAGTCAAGCACCGACGCTGAATTACTGGCCATAAATGCTGCATTAGCAAGTTGCTTCTCAACAGATCACGACAACATCTGCATTTTAACTGATTCAAAGTCTGCCCTTCAGATTCTTGCTAAACCTGAGACCACAGCATACTCCTTCCGGATTAATGAAATTAGAGAAGCTATAAGTGACCTGTATGATTGCGGCAAAAATTTAACGCTGCAGTGGGTTCCATCCCATTGCGGGATAATAGGAAATGAGAGAACGGATGCAATCGCCAAGCACGCCTCCTCCATGCAACCAACAGAACAAGAAATTTTTTCCCTGCAGCATTGTCAAAAAGCAGATGAGCGTTATTTCCGCAACAAATGGGCTGAAAGGTGGACTCAAGGTGCTGTCGGCCGTTTTCTTTTCGATATTCAAGGTGAACCACCTAAAGAAGATACTTACAAGGGCATACCCCGAGAGCTGGCCACCTTTGCTGCCAGGGCTAGAACAGGTCACATAGTTACCCAAAAATATCTTAACCACTACAATATGGCAGACTCGCCTCAATGTGAATTATGCCAGGGAGATGAAGAGGACCTGGAACACATCCTCCTTAAATGCCCTTACCCGATTTTGTCAAGAGACCTGCTGAGGGCAGAAGTTCCAGACCTAAAAACTGTCCTTAGCCAGAAGAAATACTGGACTATTGCCTCTTTGACGTACAAAGGACATCGGGCTATCGGCTACACCTGAAGCTGGACGCCTGCTAGAAGAAGGAAGGACAGACTAAGTGACTGGTGTGGAAAAATTCTCTACAGAAAATTCCAAACCAATTTCTTTTGGGGGTCAACAAGCGTATTTAAGTAGGGTGTGTCTATTTTTGGAACTACTTAATATATATTAAGTGTTATCTGCATTTTTCTAAAATTTGCCAAGGTTCCAAAAATAAACTTTTTATTATGAATTTTTCTTCAATGCATTATTAGCTTTCAATGTTAACCAGTTAATTTTTCCAGCAATTAACTTTTCATCAGTTAGTGTTTCAATGACTCACTTTTAACCAGTTAATTTTTCTTCATATCTTTCCAAATATGGCTATTGGTAATAATCAAACTCATGAGTATTAAAAGAATCTCATATTTTTATGAGATTTAAACTATTTTTTCGCTTTCTTCATTACATCTTGAAATCAAACCTTAATCAAATAAAGTTTCACATATAATTTGAAATTTGAAATTTATTTTCTGAAAATATACATCAAAATTAACATTGTAACATGACTTATAAATTTTACATGTGTTTTACAACTTTTTTACACAATATATTCATTAAATATAATTATTACATATATATCTATTACATGTATACATATGACATACACATATATTATATACCTATTCCATTAATGTTAATTAATATAGCAAAGATATCTCTAAATTCACAAGAACTTGTCAGAGAGATAAGTTATTTTGATTTATATTTTAAAATAAAAAGTTATTGTACTACTACTACATGTGTTTTTTTATTTTGTATAGTTAATTTATCAAGTGTTCTGTTTTTCATAAAAATTTAAGTATTATTTACTATTTCTTTACGTTGTTTATTTTAATTAGTTTTGTTTAAGTAATCAGTTTTTTAATTCTTTTTGAAATATATATTTTGACTCTAAATCTATTATGTTGTCCGGTAATTTATTTACTAATTTTGGTATTATGATTTCTATTTTTCTTCCTCCATATTTATTAAAATGATATGGTATTTTAAAATTATATTTCTTTCTTGTTTTGTAATCATGATAATGTTTTTCTAGAATATTTGCACTGAATCTGTGTTTTGTTAATATATTAAATTCATATAAATACTTTATATTTAGAATTCTTTCATTGTTATACATTATGTTCTTTTTGATAGAATTATAATAACTGAAACTCTTTAAGTGCTTTATTTTGTAGATTTTGAAGGATTTTGATGTGGGACCCCAAATGGTGATTCCATATCTTAAAACAGAATCAAATAAAGCAAAATAAATAATAATAATAATAATAATATTAATAATAATCCCGTGTGATGTCGGGGCCACCTGGAGAATAGTACCACGGAACCTTCCCCTGTCGTAAGAGGCGACTAATCGGAGCAGCAGTCCGCTGTCCTTCCCCTTAAAAGTCCCATCTCTTCATTCCAGTATCCTCCCTTTGCCTCAGAAGTCAACGGGTGGATTGAGTAGCTCGTAGACTCCTGTCTCCAATTCCTGATACCACCCTATCCAACATCTTCCTCACCCCTCTTCAAAACCTGGCCGTCGGTTCAAAAGGCGCCTTCCATTCTCTTGATGGAGTCTCTGAATAAATATAATTTGAGGAGACGGCCGCTGCCTGAGGATCGTCAGGGCGTACCTGGAGCTTGTGCTGGGTGCGACAGCATGCGAACCACCAGTGTAGGAGCTTCGGGGCTACCAGCGACTCCTACGGAGGAATCCCAATGTAGTACTGGAACGCCAATCTTGGAACAGCAAAGCACAGAAGTTTCACTACATCCGGTTAGTTTGTCTCAACCATCAATGGCTAGAGACCCTAACACTACTTCTGCGGGAGCCCGCTTCAAATGCAGTCATATTGATATATGTGATGTACTGCGGGCGTATCAAATGGCAACACAGTGTGGTAGATGTAAGATCAACTATCGTGTTAAGATGTACCAGGAATTTGTAAAGCTTCAGCCGGATCTGACCAGGTTCACAGAACAGATTATATGTGACCGATTAAGGTATATAATCAGTAAGCCCGTTATTATTGGTCTAGAACCAAAGGGTATAGTTCCAAGAGTTCAAAAATCTGTGATCCTGGAAACATGTAGAATTGTTCGCACTGTGTTGAACATGAAATAGCATGGTATGAGGTTTGCCAAAGTAAATGGCCCCTCATATAGGAAAAGAAATCCGATAAACCGAGAAAACAAAACAATATTAATAATAAATATAATAAAACCCGTGTGGTGTCGGGGCCACCTGGAGAATAGCACCACGGGATCTCCCCCTGTCGTAAGAGGCGACTAGTTAGAGAAACTGACCGTTGTCCTTGTCCCTGAGTGTTTCTTTTCGTTCTTTCACCCTTATATTTTTCCTTCCCTTACCCACGGGAGCCAATAAGTGGATCGAGTAGCTTGGAGGTTCCAGTCACCAATCCAGAGAAATTTCCTTGTCTTATCCTTCCTCAATCCCTCTCTCTTCCCAGGCCGTAGGGTAAAAAGACAACCCATCATCGATGGTGAGAAATAAGAAATGCCTCGGGAAAGAGCCGCTGCTTGGGGAGCGCCATGGCACGTCTAGAGCTGGCGATAGGCGACGTGACAGTGAGCAAGTCGCCAGTGGCCGGGGAAAGAACGGACGAGACCCGGTCAATCAAGAAGCTACCGTCTGCACAATAGAATCTAACCATTCTCCAACTACAAAAACCTGCTACAAGTGCTTCCTAGGGGGGCAATCCATTATTGCCTGAGACCACTCAAGTGGACGGAAAACGAGATCGTATGAAATGGACAATTGAAGTAAACACTTTTATCATGCGAACTTATTATAAAATTACTAAATTAGAAACAGATTGACAGACTATAGAGATCAATTATGCAAAGAGTTTAAAAAGCAATATCCTAACTTTGAGGTCACAGCCCAGAGGATATCTGATCAACGAAGAGCTATAGTTAGAAATAACTTAATTGATCCCCAAGTGTTGAGCAAAATTAGGGCAGACATTACAACGGAATTGATAGGGGAGGTTGTACATGAATCAGATGGAAGCAGCTTCACAACTACAAATTGAATCAATTCATGAAAATGAAAACCTTGTAATACAGGATAACTATACAGAACAATTTAAGAATGTGATAAGTCATCAAGTAAATATGTTTAATAAAGCTCTGGTTGAATACAAGGGTATGGACCCAACAAAAAGACCTTACTTAGCAAAACAAGGAACATCCTCAAAATTAGCAAGTATAGTTCAGGTATTAAATGATTCTGTTCTACCCCAGCATTTAGCAGATGTCAAAATTTTTGAGGACCTTCCTACCCTAGTCTACTGCACTGCAGTTACAGCAGTACAGCTAAATGGAGCAAAGATAAAAGAAAGAAACGACATCACCAAAAATAGAGAAGAACAAGTACCCAAATGGCATCAAAGAATAAAGAGAAAGTTTGAGAAATTAAGAGCAGAATTAGCATGTATGTTAGTACCAAAAGGGGAATCCTAGTAAGAGACAAGCTGAAGCTATTCAAAATAAATACAAGGTGCATGGTACTCACGATAAACCTAATCGAACAGGTATAAGTATTATTGACATACTTAAACAAAAAATTACTGCATATAAATGGAGATTAAATATACAAGATGTAGAAGAAGGAAAAGAGAGAACCAACATTTTCAAAGTGATGAAAGAAAATTCTACAGGACACTTAAAAATAATTTCTGTGATGAAAATCAAATTCCACCAAAATGTGAAGAAATTACTATGTACTAGTCCTCGATATGGTCAAATAAGAGTACATTACAAAGAAAATTCAAACTGGTTATCAGAGAAAATAGAAGATATGTTACAAGTTGAAAACATGTTGACATCTGAAATCACAGTAGAGGAAGTAAGGATAGTTGTTAATGAAACTCATAACTGGAAAGCCACAGGTAGTGACATCATATACAATTATTGGTACAAGAAACTAACGTGTACTCACATCCATCTGGCTCATTTCACCAATGTCTTCTTTCAACATCCTGAAATGGTACCGTTGTTTTTGACAGAAGGTAAAACGTTTTTATTGCCTAAGGGGGAAATTTCAAATGACCCATCCAAGTACAGACCAATAACCTGGCTGCAGACTGTCTACAAAATAATGATTGCTTGTGTAACACGACTAATAAACGCTCATTTAAGTAAGCAGAACATATTGACTGAAAAACAGAAGGGTTGCAGAAAGGGCATAAAATAATGCAAGGAGCAACTGGTAGTTGATTCTGTTATTCTCAAAGAAGCTCACAAGAGAAATAGAAATCTTTTCTGTTGTTATATTGACTATCAGAAGGCCTTTGATGCGATACCTCATATGTGGTCAATAGATAAGATATATAAGATTCACCCTGCTTTGATTATATTCCTACTACACATGATAAAACAGTGGAGAACATTTATTCATATTTATGATGGTAATAGAAATGAAATAAATTCTGAAATTAAGATACAATGGGGGATTTTTCAGGGTGATTCTTTGAGCCTACTTTCGTTTTGCTTGGCATTGAATCCCTTGTCCCATTTACTGAATCATACCAACATCGGATATTGCATAGGCAATAACCGAAATGGCCATTGGGTATCCCATTTTCTGTACATGGATGACTTGAAGCTATGTGCTTTATCCCCAATTAAGCTTAAACAATTAATACAATCAGTGGAACAGTTTTCAGTGGATATTAATATGAAATTTGGCTTGGAAAAGTGCAGAATCTTTAGTAGTCATAAAGGTAAAGATTTAGTAAACCCTCAGGTAGTTGATACAGTGCAAGGTAAAATTGGGCTAAGGATAGAATTTGAGTTTTACAAGTATCTAGGAATGAACCAATAAAAAATGATAGCACATACTGAAATCAAGAGAACTCTTACATCAGAATTTACCACCAGACTGGAGATAATCTATAGAACAAAATTGAATAGTAACAATTTGATAAAGACCATAAACACATATGTAATATCAATTTTAACTTATTCATTTGGGATAATATCTTGGTCGACCACTGATTTGGAAAATCTGCAGAGAAAATTGCAGGTAAAATTGACAAACCGTCGGAAACACCATGCAAAATCAAGTAATCTGAGAATGACACTTCCAAGAGATGAAGGCAGAAGAGGAATTATAGATATAAAAAACCTACACAACAGACAGATTGCTCAACTTCATTTCTATTTTCATGAATGGATGAAGGAATCCTCACTGCACGCCAGCATTTGTAGTTCAGACAACAATTACACTCCATTAAACCTATTAGAAGCTAGAGACTTAGACAGTGAAAAAATTTCAACAGAAGCAGACAAAATTTTGGAATGGAATAGCATGGCACTGCACAGAAGACACCCTCATGACCTGCGCAACCCCAATGTCGACAAGAAAGCGTCGAACGCATGGCTCAGAATGAGGGGAGCTTTTTCCTGAAACAGAAGGGTTTGTTATGGCCATCCAGGATCAGGTTATTTCCAGTAGGAATTAAAAGAAATATATTATGCAGGATCCCCATATAGAAATAGATAAGTGCAGGAAATGTGGAACTGCTTCTGAAACAATTCAACATATAAATGGAGCTTGTAATATGTTGGCACAAACTGATTATTTACATCGCCATAACCGGGTGGCTAACATAATTCACCAAGCATTAGCTTTAAAGTATTGTCTTATAGAAAATAGCAAACTTTATTACAAATATGAGCCGGCTGATGTTTTAGAATCAACAGACTTCAAATTTTATTATGACAGGTCAATAATCACGGACCGTACAATTCATAACAACAGACCAGACATAGTGCTAAAAGATCAAGTAACAAAGACAACCTATTTGATAGACATAGCTGTGCCAAACACTCACAACCTTCAGAAAACAATTCAGGAAAAATATCAGAAATACAGTGACATTAAGGCAGAAATACAAAGGATATGGAACATGGATGGAGTTTACATAGTACCGGTAGTAATGTCCTCTACAGGAGTCATCCCTATCTCCCTCCACAATAGTATTAGCATGTTAAAATTGTGTAAGACAATTTATAATATTAATATAATATAATAATAATATATTAATTATTATTATTATTATTTTAGTGTCGTTCGGCCTGCATGGCAATATACAAAGTCAGATCCAATACAATTGATATAAATTAATGATAAAAAATAGACTAACTTGCTACCATACTAATAGATATAAGCTAATACAAGTTGATATAAATACAAGGATGTATACAATACAAATTGATATAAACAAAAGGCTATTACAGTACAATTAGATATAAACAAAAGTACTATGAAGTCATGTAGCATAATATCATCATCAATAGTGTAGGTGCATGGAAAAATTTGTTAAAGAATTGTACCTTTGTGATCTAGGAATTCTTGAACAGGATAGAATGGATTAGCAACTAACCAATCATGAAGCTTACTCTTGAAATCCTTCAGGTTTCTATCAGTAAACTGTGCTGGTACCTTATTATACAATCTTAATTCAAATAATTCAAAGCTGTTAGCTGACTTAGCTAATCTGTGGTAGGGGACATTAATATGATTACTGTGTCTAGTGTAGTGTGTATGTATTTTATTCCTTCGTTCATGTTCAGCTACATGTTTCTTTGTACAGCACAGGACAACATAGATATATAAATTAATCACTGTTAATAATTTTAGTTTTATGAAGAGAGGTTTACAATGAGCTGACTTGTCTGAATCCGAGATAATGTAAAACACCTTCTTCTGGAGAAGTAGTATATCTATTATGTGAGTGCTGTTTCCCATAGAAGTATACCATATGACATTACAATATGAAAGAAGGCAAAATACACTGATCTTACATAGCTATCAGGTACATGACATTTTACAAATTATTCCACTCCAGCTAATAATTTTCAATTTTCAATACTTTGTTTATTATTGTTTCTGAAAATGTCATTTGAAATTATATCATCTCTTTCATTCTTAAAATATCATATTATTTATTGCTTCATCTTTTATATTATATGCATTATTTTCTTTTGGGCTAATGAGTTAGCAGGTAGATAATATATACCTCAATCCTTAATGTTGATGCAAATAAATTATAATTCTAAATGTTAACTTTTGTTTGTTTTTTTATAGTGTATTGTTACACTTAACAGCAATAGTTCTTACTTAAGCTTGGCATGCATATACACATTATCTCTGTAGCCTTATTCAACCCTCAGTTTTTCTCCATCTCTAAGACATTATGTCTTAAGAACAAACCTGGTAGTAATCATCTAAACAATACATCCCATACCATACACATCCAAAATCTGTAAATCACCAATATGCAGACCAAATTCAATCGTGGCTCCCCCAAAGCACTTGCCTACCTCAAGCTTTTATAACTAACATTAGGTCCTGATCCACCAGAAAATTACAAACCAAAAATCCAGAAAGTACTGTTCCCATTCACAGGTTGAGGAGTAATAAATTTGTATGCTCATTTCCATCCAGACCTCTTACAATAACTTTAAATATCACTAAGTGACATAATCCACCATCTGTAGCTCCAGGAAAAATAATTAAAAACTACCCACTTCCAAAAGTGCACATATCATAGCCCCAAATGGAGAGGATCATTCAGTTATGTCTCCCAATGTACTCAAATATTATCAGATCTATTATTATCTATTTAAAAAATAAAACAGTAAAGTATAGTTCATATTTAAAGAGCAAAGATCTTAAATTTGTATATTCAATCCAGTGCAGTCTTCTTCTAATATAATCACTTACCTTGCAGAGCACTCATGTACTACATGCTCTGCAAGTTCTCTCAAGATAATATTTCAAATGCTGAGAACAACACACAATTAATATTTAACATTGGTGTAAGTGAATTTCCCTCATGAAACATAAAATCTATAATACTATGACTTTTTTGTGTCTGCACTAATCAATGTGAGATATGGTATTTAATATTTTCTTTGCTGTCAATACATCATACTCTGAAACTTAAATTATTGTAACAAAATGAAAAATAGCTTCTAAAATTATATATATATATTTTTGTGGGGCTTTACGGCTCATGTCGACATCAAAGGTCATTGGAGCCCTAAAAACTTGTACAGGTAGGGAAAATGCAGTTACGCACTAGGGAGAGCCAACATGACTCTCCCCGTGTGTGGGACTCGCTGAATGACAACCCTACCCTCTAAAAACCCTCCTGATCTACAACACACCAAAACATATCTCACAACATACATCAAATGGAGGGGGTACAAAAAATGAGGGGTAGGACAAAAATGAGAGGAATGAGGAAAATGAGTGATACCCTAGCCGTAATAGCGTCGGGATCGAAAAGAACAAGAGGTGACCAAGGAAGGACAGGAAAGAGAAAGGAAGGAGCCTAACACAAGTAAGTGGAAGTAATGCCAGACTCAGCTTGGGGACCCGTGTTTGCCAAACACGTACTTACTAGATGTAAGTTCCCTGGGGGGCTAAAATAATAAAAACAACACACCTCGCAATTAGTCTCAACCTATTCAAAGAAGTACAACAAGGTCAGTATATTATGATCAAAAACATTGTATTTAACACTTACATTCACCACACTGCCAAGAATAAATAAATTACACATTATTTTCCTCACTTTCCTCAGAAAGATGCAGTTTGAAATACACACATTGAATTATATGACTTGAGTTACCTATATAAGAGATTTAACTAACATCACTAATGAATGGACATTTCATTACTTCATAATGATATTCAATGTAAAAGTTGTACACATATAGAACAAACAGTCTGCTCAATGATATGGGACTTCTGAAACAGAATTTCTCCAATTACCACTGAGCATGACTTGCAAATAAAGTTTTCATTACATCTGAAGAACATATAGGGATAATTGATATAATATTCAACGAAATTAATGTAACAACTTTCTTTACATTCCAAGAACATGCGACTTTTCTCAAATATAATTTCTCTATGAGATGGTTCATTTACCAAGCCCATACTTATTAGAGACTTCTTTCTTATAACACTTTTACAATTGTTCAAAAGTAACTTAACATCAAATGAAATTTATTCATTGCAAAGAATTTTATAACACTATGTTACATTCATTATAGTGTCAATACTTAATCATTTGTTACGGTGGAGAAGCCAGGGAATTTCCCCCTTCTGAATTTTCTCCCCATTTCTATATCTTATGTCTAATCAATCAGGGAGAAATAATTCTATGATGTGATTGCCAATATTAAGAATCAAAATCAAGCATGAATTTTGTACATGGTTCTACAAATAAATTTAGTGACGCATTTTTTCTATATATTTAATTTAATTTTCTCTTGTTTTAATTCTCAGGACAATGTTAGTATCAGCAATATTGAATCAATTCATTTAAAACATCTCTAATGGAAGGTATGTATATTATTATAATAACAAACAATCTTTTTTGAAAGAAAAATTCATTCATGCATGCTAGGCAAGTTTATAATAGATTAATAAATTTAGTGCATATATACCAGAATTAATTACAAAAACTGGGTCCTTTTAAATGGCTTCCCCCCTGAATATAATGATCTTTTCTTGACAATTTTAATAGAGTACTATATTGATAAATAAACAGTCTTGCTTCAAAAATTTTTCCCCCTCTATATCTTTTAAAATTCAAGCATTGTTAAGCATTACGGCATACCCAATTAAATGAATAAATACTAAAATATATTGTCAGCTTTAAAAAGGTTGTTATTTCTTTATTCATATATCACTACACAGATGAAAATGGACTGTCCATCCCCAATTCAAACTCAACTATCGATTTGATTTTAAAGGACCCTAATCTTCAATTTAGAAACAACCCTCTAAAATTACTTTTCTTTCATCATTGATATTCCAATATTAATCTGAAAAGCAAATTGATGAGTTATAGCTACTACATGAAAAATAAGAAATGTAGAAATTCCACCATGGTAATATAACTTAAAATGCGCAGGTTATAGCTAAGGTACATAAATGGAAGCAACCTCACACACGCGCACCCATGCAGTAATAAATTGCATAATTGCAGCACATTTCCAACATAATCTATTTCATTTAAAAATCGCTAAGAACTTGTGAACAAGATTTCAAAAATGTCCCTTCATTTTATAAAGTATTCTCTCTGACAAAAATAATACGTTAAAACAACATAACTAATGAATGTTGCATCTTGATACATCAAACAGCTCAAACAATCACAACTTCGATTTGAAACAGATTTTGAGTACAACAAGTGTGCCAGTATATGGTATTCCTTCTTCATAAGACTTAATTATTTTTTTAATTTTGATTATGTAGTGGATGTTAACAGTAGTAGGGAGTGTCACTAATTTTAAGTCTCCTTGAATGTTGTGGTTTCTCTTAACTTTCCCTAAAAATGCAGTGATAATGTATTTGAAAATTTCCAGGCCTTATTTCCTTTCAGAAAACATCCCCATTATCTCCCAATTGTAAATGTGTCAAAATAAATTATTAAAAAAAAAAGGTTATAATATCTCATCAACTAATACATTACCACAATCCCTATAACTAATTCCTGATTCGTCATTGAATATGAATATTATCTTCCTATGAATGCAAGGGCAAACAACATCCCTTTTTTAAAGAGTTAACATGAATTCACTGACATATCTACCATTACTTTTCTAATCAAGTTTTGAATGTTACATTCACTACCCTAATTTAAAAAAAAAAATATCATTATGACTTCTTCTTTCTTGAGGACACCAATGTTAGTATCGTGACTCCACATTTATTTTATTACAATGATAGTTAACATAAGTGTTAGTTTAAGGAAATGTATGATGTTTTTTAAGTGTTTATGTACCTGACATGTGCTATTAAAGGAAATGTTTTGTTTTTTTAGATTTAAAAAATATTATACACATGAGGAGTAACATGTTCACAAAACATAGTGAGTCATAATCTAAATAGACAAAAAGCGAAAAATTGGTGTTTCATTAAATAAATAATTCAGATGAACTATTCTTTATAATTTTCAAGTATAAATTAAAATTTGTTACTAGATTCCTTATTTTTATCTTAACCATTACAGTGAAATAAATATAGTAATTTCAAAAAGTTTTGTATCTGAAATTGGTATTATTTTAGCTATAGTTATTATTTGTATTTATAGTTCTATTACCTATTTATGGCTGTAAAGGAAATATACCCTTCAGAGTGTCAATTTTATAAAGACGACAATGATTGATGATCTGTTATTTTTCTCATGATGTGTAGTTGTAATTAACTCTGAATAAAAGATAACCAAGAACATTTATAAAGAGCAATTAAGAATAGAAGAGGAAAATGTTAGAAACTTAGAATTGTTAAAAAATATCAGTATTCAATTTGTCATTAAAAAATAAAGCATTTCTTTATCAAGTCTCCCATGCACATTTTTAAGTTACATGAAGAACATTAGTGGATACTCAAGATTCCTTCTATTCAATTAGGTCACTCTAAAAAGGAATGTTTTTATGAAATTTGATTTAATATAGAATCTACACTTACCTGAATTTTTGAAAAAGGTCTTCTAATTTTACTTGCAGTCTCTTGATCTCTGGTTTCCAAACTATTTTAAAATATGAAACAAAACATTGAAGATAACATCCCTTATTGACTTATTGAAAATGTAATTGATTTGAAAACATGGTATTAACAAACTTTCCAACAATTTATTTTTAGTACATGCACTGGGTTGATATCTTACTTCTATTATATGAGCAATAATTGCAAGTTTAAATTGGCTATCTCATAAACTTATGGTGGAATTTTACTGAGACTTATGGTGGGATATATAGAGGGTTTTTAATATCAGGTATTAATTGTCACAAGTGTGAATGTGGTGACAATTCGGTACATGTAAGCAAGTTCAAGCACAGTTTTCTTTTCACTTCACTTTGTCATTAATGCATTTGTCTTGGGATATTTCATGAACTATATTACAATGCACTTCAAACATCTATTAAATAATTAAAGTTTTTTATTGTCAATTAAATGAATGCTAGGTGAATTATTTTTAACTTCATATCAATATTGCAATCTATTTGTTTCATAGAGTACCTGCAACTTTCTCACTCTCAGAAAATTAACAATTAGTAGGTAATTAACAATTCAATACCCATGTTGTTTTGACAAATTATTAAAAAGTCATTGCAAGTAATTTCTTGAATGCGAATATAAACCAACAAATTAAAATCAGCTGTGACACACTTATCACACTCAACTCACTAATCATTTTTTTCTTTCTTTACTAAGTAGATAGCACATTCTTCCATGGGGGTATATACACTGATTAATGATGTTATTATATTTTCGTTTAATATATAATTTACACATTCTTTCATAACGGGGAACAAAACTGATGACATGTTTTTGAAGATGTTTTTTAACAAATTTCCTGGTTGCAGTAGGGTAAGAACATTCCAAGTACCAATATTCATAACCTTATTTCTTAGCATGATTCGTTGTCTGTCCGTTGATTTTCACTTACCAATTATTTATTAAAGTTAAATACGAGGACCTCTAAGAAAGACTCCTGCCGGGGGACTCGTCTGGTGTAGGAAAGCCACTAATGAATACCGATCTAATGACAGAGGAATGGAAAAGAATATATCTATTAGCATAAGCTTCACACACGGGTGTATACAGGGACTTAGTTTCGACAGTTAACATCAATACTAATTACTAATTTACACACAATGTTTAATAAAATTAAAGAAATACCATTGTGGTAAAAAATGCTTTGTCTTAAACTAGGGTTCTATGTGAATCGTAACATGCACTGGAGTATATCACTATGCTACAAAAACACTAATAATGATACTACAAAAGATTCTCAATTTCAAGATTGGTTTTGCTAATTTGGTCGACACCTTCAATATCTTTATTTTACCCGCTTTATGACGCCATTTTAGAAGGTGGAATTCTGAATTCATGCCACAGGGCTGCCACCTACCTGCCACCAGGGTTCTAAAACGCTGTCTATAAGGTTTTTCCAGGGGCGGTTCCAGCAAGTGATCTTGAGGGGAGGGTGAAACATTCTCAACTTTGCTCCCCCCCCCATAGTTTCGTCTTTCGCGGTATCACCCGTTTTATTAATAGTGGAAATAAAATACATTTATGGCAGAGGTAGTATTTATTTTGTTTTCAGTCTTGTACTTGATTTACATGGTTCTTTTAAAATGCACTTCTGTATACTTTGGCACTGCACATAAAAATCCCTTACCATACGGGACGAAATGCAATGGAAAGGATAAGTAGTGACAAGTAATGTAAATCCCGATGATTTTAACTAGGAACAGGGTTCTAGATATTATAAATCGAATGAAAAAAATATTTAACGAGTTGAATGTGCCCTTATGTATTTTACAAAGTCAAGTCAAATTCCTTGGATCCGCCTGTGGGCTTTTCTGAAATTCCTGTAAGAAGCGCAGCGCTTGTATCTACTGGAGATTTCGAGTTTCCTCCACAGTAGAGATCAGAGATTTTTAGTCGTGCTCTTTTCTATCTTACAGAATAGTGCGATCACCGCTTCGCTACCTTCTCTGTCGTGCGCAGTTCTTTCACTCAAATTACGATGCACGACTACCGCGAATCTTGTTTGATGCTTTAACAACCTCTTATTACCGTGTACGCAATAAAATTATCTTTATATTAATATATTCCTCAATAAGAAATTAGATGGGTGTAAAAAATTTAAAAAGCTCATTTTAATGCCTTGACCTGATTTTATCCAGTAACCTGTCCTGCTATTTCTTTGTTTGGGTTTTATGTTTAGTAAATGGTCGAAATATCTTTCGTTAAGAAAACAGATGGGTGAATGGCTTATTCTGGATCTATTACTATTACTAGAATACCTGTCTCACACTGACCACGATAAGACGATACCTTTGAAAAACATTAACCATACATCTTAATTTTAACCCCTCTTTTTTTGTCAACAGTTGCTGGGGACAAAATGTAAACACATACCGCATTGCGCGAGTTCAGCGAAAGTGTGTTCTCAAGCATTTCCAAAAAACAAAGAGTGAAAAAGATAGTAACGTAGTTGGAAACTACCGAAAAACTTAATACACGAGAGTAAGGTACATTATAATATATTCAACAACTTACAAGCTTAAAATATTGAAACTTGTGTCAAGGTAAAAATATATAACTGAATTTGGAATAGAAATGGAAATAAACCATTATGTTGCAATTTAACCTTCTTTTCAATTACCAATGGCATAAGTCGGCGAGGGAGACATCTCCATAAACTTATTTTTGCGGTAGTTTACTTCAGAGTGCGTCTAGAGGCAGTGTGACCGATCTACCCCCACCACCGAGATCAGCCATGTTTCCGTTAAAGCGGCGCGTGATTCAAATACTAATGTTTTTTGTGGGGCTTTACGGCTTGCAGTGGATGAGAGGATGCTACTAAAATTGGAAATTATGGTGAGCGAGAAAGTGAATGCGAGGGGAGTTTCGAATTTACTTTGTATTTTAAGTTAATAAAACTGTATTCCTCAAAAAGAACAATTTTTAATTCATATTCCATTTTTGTAGGATATAAACATGCATTTGTTCATTTGCATGAATGGATGATCTATTAATATTAAAATTAATACGCAAATTTTAAAAGACACTTTCTCTTGTACTTTTGCCTGCATCATATTCATACATGTACTTGCAATCGTGATTTGAATAGTAAATTATATTATTTGAAATTCAGTAGCTATTTTGTTATATAATTTTAGTTTTATTATAGCTATAAAAGCAGAATACAAAATATGGATGAATTTATTGAAGTAAACATCAGTGTGAATCTGGCTACTGGAGCGTTGTTTAATAGTCTTTCTGTGAGCACTGTGGGGAAAATTGTGAAGGAGACGGTGCAAGTGCTATGGGAAGTTTTGAAACCCAGTGCCATCAATAGAACACTTTCTGAATATAGCGGAGGAGTTTTCCAAAACGTGGAATTTTCCACGTGTTCTGGGGTATCGATGGAAAACATGTCTATGTGCAGTGTCCCAAAAAATTCAGGATCTATGTTGTGTAATTATAAAAAGATTCAATTGTTTTGCAAGCAGTGGTAGATTCTAATTATAAATTCACAATTGTTGATGTTGGTAGCTGTGGGAAGCAGAGCGATGGAAGTATATTCCAAGCTTCTGATTTCTTTTCGTGGTTGGATTAACTTCCTGCAGAACTTCCGGGCTCTCATGTGAAGGCACCGTATGTGTTTCTAGCTGACGATGCGTACCCTTTGCTGGATTTCATCATAAAACCATACAAAGGGAGAAACATTAGTTTTAAAGAGCAGTGCTTCAATGACAGACTATCTGCTGTGAGGAAAAGTGTTGAAAGTGCGTTTGGAATTTTGTACTAAAAAAGGAGGATTATTACTAAAAACATTGGCGTTAGCCGAGCAGATAGTGAGGTGTGTATATTATGAAATACTACAATTGACAAAGAGGGTTTTGAGAGACATCTCACTGATGTGTCTGTTTTGGAGAAGTTCACGAGACAAATGATAGGATGTTCCCATAATTCTGCTGTGAATATCACGGACATATTTTTTTATTACAGTAACTACAATCATCTATTATATCAAAGTAAATAAAAAAATTATGATCTAATTCTTGTTTAATGTTCATCTCAATTTCCTATTGCCTATTTTTTAATAAATGACCGGGTTATTTGATTGATTTTCTGTATAGTATAATTTTAGGCATGATAAATTTTATGTTATATACTATAATTTTTTGTTAAATATTCACTCATGTCTAAAATTTAATGATAACCTATTAGTTGAATTCATGAAGAGGTGGTGCTAACTCACGTGCTTGAGATATTGTTAGTTTAAAAGTTTTACAATACATACGTATCAGAAATAGTGAGACTAATTACATTGATCCTACAATATTAAATACTCTTAAATTAATACTAATAACTTAAAATATGCTCTGGGAAAATTCAGTGGCAGCTCTATTGCATTGTTAAGCTTAATACTTTCTTGTTTATTATAAAATCCTGATCTAGAATTTAATAATGTTGCTTAAAACTTATTCATCAAGCCAGGACAGAAAAGGAGGTAATTAAATAAGATTTGTAAAGTACAAAGTCTTATTTTTAGCAAAGTCAGAAATGAACCACGAAGTCATAATAATTTCCTTGGTAGGTTGTAGTAAAAGACCACAGAAGGAAGAGCGAATTTATTAAATTTAAGACCTGTTTTTATCAAATTTCTTTGTGCTGTACTGGAACTAATACTCAATGCTATGATGCAAACTGAAAAAGTAATAAAATGTATAAATGACAAGTACAGATAACTTGAAAGAACTATGAAATTCTAACTATTCTCAGAGAAAATAATGGTTCATGATTTTATTTTAGTTCTACATTGAATAGCTTCCGTATTAATTAGCATCCTCTATTTACATTTAGCAATTAGCAACAAGATCCACGTGGTGGTCAACAAAATAAGTCCGCTCTCCAACCAAAACGTTAGAAAGAATAGGTATTACAAAACATGATTTGGATAATAGCAAGCCATAATGCTACATTTCTTGCTACTGTGCAGTCCCTATTGTACAACGTCCAAGACATCTTAAATTGTCCAGATCATGACGCATCGAGTTGGTGAAATAAACTAGTGTTTCACCAACATATTAGATACCAATTCTCGTTGCAGCATCAGGAGGTAACATTACTAGATCATTCATAAATGCAAATTAACAAATGTAGGTTTATATCCTACGAAAACGGGATAAAAAGTATTCTTATAAACTTTTTGTCAAATACAGTTTTTATTAACTTAAAATACAAACTAAATTCTAATCTCCCTTCACATTCTCTCTTTCGCTCACCATCATTTCCAATTTCAGTAGCATCCTCTTATCCACTGCAAGTGTTTTGATGTGAGGAACAAGTGACATTATTATGTATTAAAGAGTATTCAAAAACCCAAAGACAAAAAACTGAAGTCTGACCACCCTGAAACTAAATGGAAAAACCTCTCACAACAACCACCAATTCACAAACTCACAAGATACAACTAAAATAAACTCAAGGAAATTCAAGAGCGATAAAAGAACACGACGCCATAAGCATGTGTTCTTAATTAGCTCTCTCGGTACCCACAATTCGCAGTAAATACAACCGACGATCTACTAATACTCTCTTTCATCACTAGAGGACGCCCTGTTCGAAGCAGGACAGAGTGCGTCTAGAGAGAGTGTGACCGATGAGCGTTACGTTTTTGATTGGCTGCGCCATTTTTCCGTCAATGGGAAGTAAATTTAAAATTCCAAGATACATTGCAATTGAATTCATTCAATTCATGTCACTTTGATGTCTGTCGGCCAGCAAACTTATTACATCTCCTAAAACTCGAGAACCACTAATCTGATTTTCGTGATTCTTTTTTTAATTTAGTTTAATTCTTTTTTAGTTATCTTAGGTATAACACATAATAGGCAATAACGTTAATAAACAAACAAGTCGGGGGAAAAATCAATTTTCGGAGAGAAATTATTGCATACGCTGCATAAACGGTTAGAGACAGGTGGCAACAATGAATGGCAATATTGCTCACCTCAAAGAGTTCTACAAAAAAGTCCGGGACAGCATACGTCTATCTACAACCGTTAATCAAAATTATTGAATAAAAGGTTTTACAAATAGACGTGTTAAAGTGCTTCAAATTAAGAGAGTAACTCAAGTAGATAAAAATAAATCCTTATAAAATGTAATGCA
The DNA here is from genome assembly GCA_002313205.1 of Laupala kohalensis. Taxonomy (NCBI): domain Eukaryota; kingdom Metazoa; phylum Arthropoda; class Insecta; order Orthoptera; family Trigonidiidae; genus Laupala; species Laupala kohalensis. The sequence goes on from NNCF01140604.1 coordinate 20,833, forward strand.
TTCCGTGTTTTTTGCATTTAATCAAGATGAAAATTGTCTTTAAATCGTAAAATTTTCTCGAATAGTTTAGATTTTACAAGCGTTTTAGTTTCACAAGCAGTCGCGGCAGCCGCCGCTGCCCCCGTCATGTGTGGCCTCGGGTGGATCAGGCAAACCTTCGACTGGCGCGCTATCTGGTGGTGCATCACGTGAAACAAACATTTTCTACTTACATTAGTGTATTTGAATCACGCGCCACTTTGACGGAAACATGGCGGATCTCGGATCTAGGGATAGATCGACCTCACTCTCTTGACGCATTCTGGATATTTGTCATCCAAGGGTTTTATATGAGATATTACTAACTTGTACCCCGGTCTTATACTATTCTCGACTTTCACCTTTCGAGATTTCGAGCTATCAATTGACATGCGACTCGAGCACCATCTCTGGATGTCCGAAAGAAACTGTATATGTGACGATGACAAGTGCAGTGTTAGGTCCAAGTTTGATCTTAATTTGCAACAGTAATGGCTTTTGTACCCAATTATGCGTCTACTTTGACGCATTGGCAAGGCGACTGAATCATTATCGTCGTAGAGGCAAAGTTACCCTTTTTAATTGTCGATCAGTCTTGCTGTCAAAAACGAGGAGGTTTAATTGCCATAGATTCATTCGTTATTGATTATTTATCAAACGAATAATATTAAATAAACATTAAATTCTGCAGTTGAGTACAACTGATATTTAATATTGTACTGATAAGAACTAAAATAAAGCGACATGTACTGCTGACTATTAAGAATTAATGATATATAGTATTAGATTTGTATGTGATAACTGGACAAAACAGAAGATATCAGTGTAATAAATTAAAATTTTCTTTAAATCACAATTTAATGAACATGCTGTAAAGAAAAAATCAAAAGAGAAAATTATATAAACCAAGCTGTATACCTACATAATTAAGTAAATCATTATATAAACATATACACATAAATAAATGTTACATCAACATCATAATTATAAAAACAAAGTATATAGCAATCATCTTTAATAATTTGGACTTCAATATTCATATGAGTTCTGTACAATCATAGAAACTTGCACTCTGAACTATTTTAGTTTCCTTGCAACATTGGTTTTGTCAAAAATCTCATCCGGTTTCACAAAATTGTTTAGGATATTATATCCGCGTTGACTGAAGTCAAGTTGTCAACTATTCACGAAACTTGTAAATATTCACTAAACTAGTTCTTATTATGTATTTATTTATTATCCACCCATAAGCAATACATCATCTTACATAGAAAAGAATGCCTCCCACGAGAGGTAACTAGTATCTGTGTGTGTGTGGGTAGGTGAGCTCATGACCAGAATATATGGAGCATATAATACACAGTTCTTAAAGTACATCAAAAGTATTAACAAATAATTCACCAAAATAGATATACATACAGAGTGAAGAATACCAAATTTTTCAAAGTATAAAACAAAATATAGGTATCGCATACAAAATTGTGTGTGAAACAGTCCCAACGCTTCTGGATATAAATTTCCCTAACTGTTAAAGCACAACGTATTAAATATGTAACAGTATAAATTAATAGAATATTGATTCTAGAGATGTCTTATATAGGATTAAACCCTTTTTTGCAGTAACTCAGTCCATTATTTTGTTTATTTCAATTTTTAGGAACCAATCTTGTATTTTCTTCTTGTTTCCCTTAGTTCCCTCTAATGTTTTATAATTCTCATTTGGTAATTAATTCCATACCTTAGTAGCTGTGAAGTGGCTAGATCGTTTGTAAATAGTCTTGGAGAACTGTGGAAGAGGCAAAGGCTTATTCCTTGTTTTTGATTGTGAGCAAAGATATTTTCTATTAAGGTCTTCATAGAATTTTAATGAGAGAAGGCAAAAGTATCTAATCGCTCCATATTAATTTCCCCTATCTTTTTATGACAAGATTGAATAGTTCTTATTAGTGGCCCAAGAATATTTTGGTACGCGCCGCCCCAAGCAATCAAACCGTATGAGGCTGTACTATTAACAAAGACATAGTAGATTCTTCTCAGTGTTTGTGCTGAAAGATGTCTCAGTTTGTGAAAGATGTAGTAGTATAATCTCATTTTGTTCACTACAGTTTTTATATGGTAGTCCCATCTTAAATTTCAATTGAATAGGACCCCCAGATATTTGTAGTTATTCACTCTTTGTAGACTGTTATCCTCTATTTTTATAGTTAATTCATCAGGTAAGCTGTCATTATAACTTCCAAAGGGCATATATACTGTCTTATCTTTATTTATTGTTAATTTATTTTGTTCGAACCAGTCATTCACAATTTTTAGTTTATTTATTAATGTCTGCCTCTGCTTTACCCCAATTCTTGCCTACTCTTATAACCAGAGTGTCATCAGCGTAAGCTGTTATGTCACTGGTATCTAAAAGCAGGTTATTCAAAAAAATTATAAAGAACCATGGGCCAAGAACGGAATCCTGAGGAACCCCAATTTTTTATTTTTTTACAGTCACTTAAAGTTCCATCTATTTTAACGTTCTGTTCTCTGTCTGTTAAATAATATCTAAGAAGACCGAATGGAGTCCCTCTAAACCCCATACTATATAGTTTACTGAGCAGAATTTCGTGGTCTACCATATCGAATGCTTTTTTAAGTCAGTGAAAGCTCCTATGACTGCATTTTGTTTATTTAATTCATTATAAATTTTATTCATAACATGCGACAACACATCTCCTATACCCAAGTTCATTAAGAAGCCAAATTGCTTGTCTGTGATTAAGTTATTCATGTTTATGTAGTCATATAATCTTGAGTGAATTAGTTTCTCAAAAGTTTTTGAAATATTGGACAATAAAGAAATGGACCTGTAGTTATTGCAGTCCACTTTTGGGCCTTTTTTGTATATAGGTACAATAAGCACTTGTTTAAATGGTGTTGGCCAAATTTCCTTCTTAATGCATAAATTAAATGTATATTCTAATATTGGTGATAATGTCCTTCATAGTTTTAATTACTTCAACATTAATACCGTCAAGTTCTCCGCCTTTATTTTTTAATTTGCGTATAATATTTTTTATTTACCCAGCACAAGTTGGATTTAAATAGAAACTATTAAGTATATTTTGATTTATCTTTGGCCTCTTTTTAGGTCTAAGTTTATTCACCAGGCTGTTGCCTATTTCTGAGAAAAAATTATTGAAGTGACTAGCTATAGTCCTTGTGTGTTTTGACTAGTTTGTTACCTACTACTATATTTTCAATACAATTTATTTTATTTTTTACAGTCTCTAGTTTACCATGCACATTATCCCAGAATTTACGTGGTTCTTTTACAGATAGCATTTTTTTTTTTTCATGTAGATTTTTTGAAATGTTGATTGTCTTCAGTAGAATCTTGTCATATATCTGGTATTGATGCTTAAGCTCTGAATCTTCACTGTCTCTTGTCATTATATATAGATTTTCTTTATTCAGGATGGAGATCATGATTCCTTTGGTAATGTACTCCTTCCTTATATTCATTTGTTTTTACACCCATTTTCTTCTGCTCGTAGAAATGCTTATGCAGTGTTTTATTTTATTGATCACCATTTTTGTAACATTTTCCGGATCATCTATATTATAGATTTCCTCCCAATTTTTTCATGGGCTACTTTGGAGAGCTTTTTATAGTTCATTTCAGAGTTAATGATCTCTCTTTGAGCAAGCAAACAGACATTATCTATCTGTAGGAATATTGGATAGTGATCAGGGTCTGCAATACTGCTCTGATATCCATGTTACTTTTACAGTAGAAATTGTCTATGCAAGAAGAGCCTCTTGGAAAGGTTATCCCTTAGAACGCTGGCAAGAATCCCATATCAAGTAGATTAGCTAAAAAATCTTCATTGCTTTCGGTCATATTCAGCAGATTTATGTTGAAATCACCAGCCAGAAAGTGGTGGTTAATATTTTTAGTCTTGTAAAGGAATTCTTTACAGTCTTGAGTCAGTTGTTTCTTTTCAAGTTTGTGACAGCTGTATATACATGTTAATGATAGTTTTATTTTTGGATGAATATATTCAATTGTGATAGTTGCAAACTTAGTGCAACGGATAGTTATTAGTTCAAATTTAAAAAAATTTGTTTCTGTGCAACGAAGACAACTCCATCAAACCTGTTTAGAGTACTCTCGTTATAATAAGAGTCGTATCCCTTCAAACCGTATAGCCTGAATTTTCCTGTCTGTACCTGCCTGAATGGCAATGACTGAATTTTCCATGTCTGTACATATAATTATGTGAGGGTTTTGCTATAATGTTTCCAAATAAGCTTCCATCCTAGTGAGGTTTTTGCTTAGGCTGCGTATATTCACCACCAATAGTGTGAAATGGTTTTTTAGTATAATCAAGTTTAGTTTACTTATGTTGACAACTTTACACTCTGCTTTGATCTCTCCATATTCCACATCAAACACTGATTATCTGTCTTGAGGGGTTTCGATGTTCAATAAATCCTCTTCATCGCCACAGTCCTCATTCAAAACCATACTCACTATATTTATTAGAGGCAGTGGCATTTGCTAGTTGTACTTGTTCGGTTTCCTTGTGTTTTTTATTTCGTAGGTTTACAGATGATAATCCCGTCGCTGCCTACTGCTTGATGGGGATGTATGTATGTTGTGGTATATCAGAGTATATTGGATAATCCACTGTTTCTATGTACTTTGCTATTTTCCTCTTTAAAATAATACAGTTTTTAGTATCGGTGGTCCAATGATCAGTATCATGATGCGTTCCAAAAATTTTGTTAGAATATATGCAGTCAGCACACCCAATTTTGCATTTATCACTGCAGTTTTCAACCATATGTTCTCCTGCACATATAAAGCATGTAATTTGGTATTCACGCTTAATAGGGTCATGTCCCGATCTTCCACATTTTGGACAAATTTTAATATTTATTTAGTCCATACATCTACACAGTTGATGTCCCAGAAATACTTTTATATCATTATTCTTCAGCTGACTATAGCTATCAGAACTTACTTCTATGATGATATTTCTGTTTTTTTTAAACTTTTGTTCATTTCACAGCAGTGAATGATTTTGCATGTATTATTTTCTTTAAAATTCCTGGCTATGATGTCTTTCTCCATTTCCGCAATAGACAGGTCATTGTCAACATTTATTATTTTAAGTTTAGGTTTTATCTTGTGGAGTGTAGAAACATTGTAATTTTTCCAAGATGAGACTGAAGTTCCGAAAACAATTTTGTTACGTCTTCTGCATTTACACGCTTAATAAGTACACAGATATCCTTTTTTTGAAAAGTCTTGTTAATAGGTATACTTGCTTTCTTGTCTGTGGTAGTGTTAACATGCCTGAAGATATCTTTGGAGTTTTTTCCTTCTTTGACTTTGATGACAAGTTCCGGGACTCTTGTTTTATTTTGCTTGTTTGCTTATTTTTTCTTATGAGCTGCTTCAGTATCAGGTTCTTATCAGAGATTTCAGCGTTTAGCTGCCTTAGGAACAAGTTCTCTTTTTATTAAGTTCTCTGATTTCACCCTGCTCCTCTTCATGATCAGGAATAGTAGCATTATATAGTATTGACATTTCATTATGAATGCTAATTGAGACATCGCTGTAAATCTCCTACGTGTTTTTTCCCTCTCAAATAACTTGATTTGTGCAATCGTTTTCATAAGATCTGTATCTTCATTCTGAGTGTCATTTAGGGTATCCTCCGGGTAGTTGTGACATATCACAAATCTATTTGAGATTATCTCTACTGATCCTTTTAAATGATCTCTTTCAAAGCAGGATGGACAGAAAACATCTTCGCACAGTATGCAAAACACAAATTTATTTACTTTCTTTTCATTTATGACATCTATAGTAGTCTATTTTGGGAAGCTTATCTGGTGGTTGTTTATCCGAGGGCGCCATCCGAGATGCACCGCTTTTCTTGAGGTTAGTTTTCATCAGGGCCAGGAAACTAGATAGGGGGAAAATGTTTGAGGTTTGACGCTTCAAGTAGTTCGAGGGTAACACTTATCAGACTGCGCTACCAGTCACCCGGCCACGTTATAGTTTGTCCAGCTCTCAATAGACGGCTGCAAGATCGTGTTCACTCATCTCCTATTGGCTGCTAGTGTTCTTTGTTCGTTACATTACATTCTGCGAGTGGTGCTCAGGCTGTACAGTGCCGTAGGCAACATTCGCACATTTAGTGGATTTTATCTAGCGGAATGCTTCGTATTTTTGTGTGTTGCGTACCGGGGTGCTTCAATGCAAGCGGCAACCCGAAAATAACTTTCCTAGGCTTCCCTACTCCACCAGAAAGGTAAGTAATTCTTGTTGTCTTAGCGCCACTACCCACATGGGCAGACGTACTTAGCTCTGTCGCTTTGCTGCGATTATTG
>NNCF01140608.1:0-82026 GCA_002313205.1 Laupala kohalensis
CGTGGAGCACCCGGTCGGAACGTTCTCACTCGACGGAAACCATAGAGAGACTGATGGTTTTTTAGAACATGGAAAGTATTGATTCTTTGTTATGTGGTATACATTATTTTGGATATGCCTTTAATAATAAATTTATCTTATTATTTAACCATAATATGATTTAAAAACTACTAAATATGTATTAAACAATATAATTTATTTGATTAGCCCTAATATTAAACTGCAATTCAATATAAATATAAAAGTTATATATGTTACAATTACTACTGTACTATAATGAATTTAGATATTTTTAATGTTATTATGCAAATTTATGGAAATAATATTTCATAATTTATGGTAAACATTATGAAGATTTAGAGTCATAAATTTGTAAGTTTTTGTCTCGTAATTTAAAACGTAATGTAATATTCTTCACGGTAATTTGTAATATTATCTTGTAAACGAAGTATTTAGCATTTTATTCAATTATTATGTATCACACACTTTGTAATATATAATCTAATATTTGTTCGGTGTTCAGCCGTCATCCTAATTGTGGTTTTTTTCTGGGTTTTTCCTCAATTGCTTGAGGTTAATACCGGGATGATCCCTAGTTTGATACCCCAGAGTAGAGTAATTTTCTAGGTCTCCCTTTTCGTGGTATAATTTATGTTTATGAATATATTAATGTATGTATTTGTTGTGCAGGGTGGAGATCTGGTTGATTTACAACGAAACCTCCTCTTTCACAAAATAAATAAAATGCTTGGTTTCCAATTTGGTCTTAGAACAATTTATTACGTGAATGCAGCGTCGGCGATGGCGATCTGCTAGGCTCAGCTTTCTTGCGTGTGAAAGCGCTTCCTGCGAGGAGTCTGGTCGTGGTGTCTTGTAATTTTCGGGTTCTGTAACTGCGCCGTTCCGGGGGCGAAGTTCCTCGGTGTTCGGCGTCGGAGCTTGAAGATCTCTGCCGTCGGGTTCCAGAATTTGCTTGAAGGCAAGTTCTTCAAGGATCTGGTGTCGACGAAGTCTCGAATAAAATTCTGGCGGAGCTTGGCTCGCGTTCAGCGTTTCGTACTTATATGTGGTTTGAAATTCGGTTCAGGATTCTGAACAGCTAAGCTTGACTTCTGAATATCTCGGAGCGGAAAATTTCATGTGCTCGTCGAGACGAAGAAATCGGACATAAATAGCGTCTGGCACGGCCGGAGCGAGCAGGAAGAATAATAGTTTTCCGTTGCCAAGAGTCGCTTATTAGGTGAAGGTATCTGAGCATCTAAATTCATATTAGATTCGGTTGGATCAGAAGGGAGTAGGTCTTGTGGATGCTGTTATAGATGATTATTTATTTATTGTGTCCACGTATTTAGGAATAGCATCTTGCATAGAGTTTATAACGAACCATGTGTTCGTTCATTGTTCCTTGCATTGGTCTTGGAATGTGTTGGCCATGACTTTGATGCTATGACATGGGGACTCTTGCGTACAGAGGGCTGTGGTTGATAAATAAACACGCGATGGCGAATGTTTATCATTCGTGTGGAGTACGAATGCGTGTGTTTTTGTGGTTCATTGAAACCGTATTGAAATCATCAACTTTTGTTGTGCGCGAGGGAAAAGTTGAAAGGCGTGGGCGTTATGGGGAGGCGTGTATACGTGCGTCCTGCAGTATTGTAGGATGGTCGCGTTTGTTACATATTGTTATTTATGTATGTACGGTTATTTATTTATGTATTGTTATTTATGTATGTATTGTTATTTATGTATGTATTGTTATTTATGTACGAATTGTTATTTAGATTTGAACTTAACCACGAAATAAAAGTTTATTATTATTACTACTGAAGAATACGTACAACAAATAGTCTCAATAAGGGAATAAATAAAATGATACCCGTTAGACAGAATACACCCTTAACTTGGCTAGATAGAGATTGCCCCATACCTCTTCGTGGTGTAAACCTGTCGAGAATCAAAATAAAAGACGAAACTGATAAATGAAAGCGAAAGAAAGAATTCATACAGAATAGGTTGAACAATAAATTAACAAAGACAATGTGACTTGAAAATAAACAAAATTGAGAGAATTATACACAAGGAACAAAATAATTTAGATAACAAATAATAGAATGAAAGCAAGACAGAAATGAAATAAAACTGAGAAAAGTAACCCAGAAAGTGACATGATGGTCGAGGAACTGGGAAAAAATGAAAAGAAAACGTATAAAAGCTGAGATTATTTTCTAAAAGTTTATATGAATTCGATTCTGCTGTATACATTTTGTAATCGATTCTGTAAATTCGATAATACGACGATGGCACTGTTGCAGGTCAGTCCATCTGCCTTAAAAACAGATGGAAAACACTGATCTTCCGACAAGATGGATAATGCGAGTTCCGCAAACAGTCATATAAACCTTAAATGTATAATTGCTTAATAATACAAGAAACATCACCATTGCACCTGGAAATTTCAAGAATGTACTCGAGCAGCCAATCAAGCGATCATTAGTGTCCGTTGAGGCATAGTCCCCTCTCTTCTAGCGGAGGCGACCTGCGAGAAGAAAGAAACAGCACGCGGACGGTGTTAGCAAGGGTATTACAGACACGACGCATGTCTGTAATTCTGTAAGAAGTTGAGGAGGATAGATGCAGGATTTTGAACGCTTGTAACGTGCCACGTCGCCCGCAAGTTTATAGGTATTATTGTGAAAACTGATCGGGTGGAAATGTAAGAAGTGCATTAAAATTTTAAAATTTCGTTCCTATGTTAACTATTCAAAGGACTTGGACGGTCTGTCCTCTTTTATGTTAGATTTATTTTCATCAATTTATTATTATTTTTAGTTCTCGTCCGTGTAGACCATTGCTTTGTAATATGTTGGATAGCTTCATACAATAGTTCAGAGAAATGCAAAATGTTGTAGTTATTAGTTATAATGGAGCATTCATTACTTTGTTGTCCAGTGGAAAACAAAAGATTCTTCACATTTTGTTAAAAGTGTTATTCACGAGTATATTAGTTCTGTTTTTGTGGGAACCAATTATTCCATGTAATAATTCTAGCAGCTACAATTTTCTTTGAACTTCATTGAACTCCTAGACTTCGTCAGAATTAAATATTTGTTTTTGTAATGAATAATTGAGATAAAATGTTCGTCTCAATTTATGGTACCCCAACAGGGACCCTTGAGGCATTTGGATTCCTTAGGACTGTCGTTGGACGTGTTAATCTCCATTACTTTTTCATGTATAATTGAGATATAAAGTTCACCTATCTATCGTTTTTTTCTCATTACAGCTGAAACTTCGTTTAAGAACTGCTTTTACGACTCGTGTGATATGCTCACTTACATCCTTTTGATTGGAATCTTTACCATGGTGACTGATGGACGCATGTGACTGAGCTCCGTACTGAGGTTACTCAACAGTAAATTTAGAGGTTGAACTGAGCGCAAAATTAATTATGAGAAATAAAACAGGAGGAAAATCTAAGTGTGCAGGCTAAAATTCGGGTAAATTCGACTCATGGGGGTTGAAAAACGAGTAGATAAAACGTGAATAGCTAATTGCGTCATGTATAACGTAAGTTAGTGAGCATAGCAAAGTGTTGTTATGGTATTATGAGTGTTTTCATTCAACAAGAACAAGAAAGAAGATACATTAGAGATGTGATAACATTTTGAGAAAAATAATACTAGAGGAGTTTGAGAAATCAATTTAACAAAGTTCAAGCACAAATTACAAAGTAAAGTGCTAATAGAATTCTGTGAAACGTTATAAGTAGATAGCTAATAGACAGTAGATACAGCGTGTAGGAAGAAACCCGCAATAAATATGGGCAGTGGCTTGTAGAATATTAAAAATATTGAATGCGTAATATTTACAGCAAAGCCATGTACTTTGTGTACGTACTGCCAAGGAGATGTACAGATAATGATGTTATACATGCAATTAGAAATGCAACAGGCATGCAATTTTTCTACTAACGAAATACCCGCTTCATCATCCCGTATAATGCACCCGTATAATAATACAGGCATCCTTTGCATACTCCATCCTGTACGTCAATGGCAAATGCCAGGGCTCCCCTCTCTGAAAGCAATATTATTCTAAGCAGGCTACATCAATATCATTATATTACATAAGTTTTGATATCACTAAACTTGCAATTTTAATCTTCTCTAAATGATGTTGCCAAATTTTAATCACTATAATACAATCTTTTGTATCTCTTTTTGAGAATGTTTGTAATCTTGTTACGGAATGATTACCATCTAACTTCTTCCTGATGTAGTTTATACATCTTCTCCCTTCTTGCGCAAACTTGCATGCGCGGTACGAATGTCCTGAGCGTGCACACAGACTGCACGTTTCATTCCTTCTACCTCTACATGCCACTATGTGACCAAATTTATTACAGTGGTCACATCTAACAGGAGCAATATCTTCATACACCTTATAACTTTTCAAATGTATATAAATTTGTCCATTCGCTATCAGATCTTCATAATGCTTCCCACTTTCTTGTATAATCACTCTCCTTGAACTTCTGTTTCTAAAGTACCCTCGTTTCGATTTTAAAAACTCTTTTCTCTGCTCTGATATTATAATCTGCTATATCTTTCAATAAACCTTCTTCCTTTACCTCTGATTCCACATCCACAATTTTCATCTTATGCTTCTTAAGTATAGTCTCTTTCATTTCCATACTCATATTGTTCTTCACTATATTCTGCATTTTATCTTTTTCTTCCTTATTTCGCAGTAAAACCATTATATTTTCGTTGTTTCGTTTCTTTATAGAATACACATTAATATTCATGTTGTAACTTTCGTTAACATCTTTAATACATCTCAGCATCTTTCGTTAACATCTTTAATACAAACCATCCTCATTAAACTCTTAAGTCATAATAGTTCGAGAAAATACAGTAGAAATCAGTTAGTTATGTCATAAACGGTTGCGAAAAATCAGTTGGAATTATCGTGGGAAAAGGATGAGTCAAAATTAATTAGAGTTATCGTGAGAAAGCTACGGACGAAGTTAGTGACAGTTGATCAGGACCTTCTAGAATAAATTGAAGACAATCAATCAAAGTGCATAAAACACATTTGTTGATAAGAAAACAATCTGATTGGTTACTATTAAATGAATGCGGTTGTCAGACTAGCCCAACGAACACTTGTACAATGGACGGGATTTCATTCTGGCGGGAGCACGCGGAGCGTCAAGTGCTGTCCAGTGCAGATGCGTGTTGAGGACATTACGTAGTGATTACGCGAACGCGCGCAGCGTTTGTCACTGCGAAATTGAAAAAATCGCAAGTGCGCAAAGCACCGTGTTTTGTGTTTAGGGACAGCGCGAACATTTTCTTTATTTCTGACGCGAGCGTACGACAGAATAGTAAAAGTTCCAGTCGACGTGTATGAACTTCTCAGTGACGATCGTCATCTTTCAACGCACAGGTTTAATTGAGAAATTAATAAGTGCGTCTGCAAACGAGTCAACAATTTACGAGTTCACGAGTGCAATACTGCGAGCCCTGTCTACGAACTGGTGTCTTATCTCGACATCGGACACAGATCAGCACGCCGGCCGAGATTCAGACATCCGAGCTACTCAAAGTCAAGCAATGTACTGACAGCCAGACTTACCGTCATCGTCTCATTCACCATCAGAAGCAATTACTACTCACGGTGAGACCTTTCTAATTTTTCATGTTTGTGAAGCCGTCACGCATAAATAACTTGTGATTCAGCTGTGATGATCGTGTTATGAAGGTTTTTCGTCACAGAAAAACCTTCATTAAGACGCTAAGGACAATTAGTTAAGAGCACTAAGCGACTTGTTAAAACTTCTGGAAGGGAAGTAGTTTTTAATTAAACGATTAATCAAATAATTAAAATAAATATAAAATGACAAATAGGCACGTTACTATGTTTTCTTTCGTCATAGCAGTCTTGATCTGTTCTAAGAATTTTCCAGAGATGTTTGTATCCTGTCGTATGTGAAGGATCTCTTTTTTTCTGCTCTTGTGCCCATGTTTCTTGTCTTACTACTCCTGCGAATGTGGTTATTCCTCTCATGTTCCTGTCTAAGTCCTTCGTCTTTCTTCCTTTCCATTTGTGCGTCTACTTTTCGCAAAGATTCTTGTATCTTTTGTCTATGAGATTCACTATTCATTTTACCTATTACTCGTTCTATCTCAGTCAATTTCACATTTGTTTCAGTTTCCTTTTTTGAAATCCTATCTAGAATAGTATTCATTCGCTCATCTTTTACATTGACTACTTTTTCTTTAATGTCTCTATGTTAATTATGCACTTTCTTAACTCCTTCCTCTCCTATTCTTTGCTTCTCTACTTTGCATATACTTGCTGAAATTTCCTCCTTCCACCCAGCATCACTTAATTCTAATCTTTCATGGAATATTTGAAACTTTTCGTCCATCATGTCTGCTACCTTGCGTATCATTGATTCATTATTGACCATAATTGTTTTGCTGGGGACGGTTTTTCTTCCGTTTAAAGCAGACAAATGAATAATAAAATTAAGTCATTCTGCCAATGTTTCGACTATTAATTTTAGTCATCATCGGGGCACAAAGAATTTCTTTTTACACAGCCACATGTTTACTTTTCACTCTCCATGGTAACCACACACATTTTACACAAAATGGCGCACCTAACATACTTCTGTTAAATCTTTTCAATTTACTTTGAATCTTTTAAATAAATTAAGAATACATTTTTTAAGGATTTGTTTTTACTGAATCATAACGAAGAGTAAACCGTATCATTACATAAACGGCCTCGCGAAAGAGGTCTCCTAGTAATTAATAAATAATGTGGTCGAGTAATGACTTATTTTACGTGAAATTGGAAGTGTAGTTCAACGTATTAATCATAATTAAATATTTGTTTAAAATGTGCAGTCTGAGAATTTTGAAATTATTTGGTAAAAATGGAAAAATACCCAATGATTCAGGCATTGTCTTATAACCAGTACCTACGTTTGCGAGAGCAAGAGGTTCACTAATCCGACGCATTACTCCCGTAGCAGACCATCCTGCTAACATATATAATTTTAACGGAAAGCTGTTTCGACAAGGAACTAATTTGGTCATTTAACAATTCGCAATGTTTGATCTAACGATTGATGGTAGAGTCAGGGCTATTCCTCTTTCTTCCTATATTGTTTTATGATTCTGTATTGTATTCGTTGGAACCTGCTCATATCACAGAGCTACTAAGTCAGCTCGCGACAGTAATTTTGAGATATTTTAGTTTGTGACCGACGACTGTTAATTAATGTCGATACTTAAAAAAAACCTTTTTATTTACTCATATACTAGGGGATTGTGATTGCAACTCCTACTGGATTGAGAGTTATCTGGTGCAGGTAGGGAAGCATTCTTAAAAAGTTACAATAAAAACGATTTGCTAAATTTAAGGGATAGTGTACGGTGATTAAACAGTAAAGAAAAAATTGAAATCTTTACTTAATTTGTAATACAGATAGGGACAGTAAGATGTTATTTTCGGAATGAATAAAGCACAAGAAAATTCGATATTAGATTTGTTGTAATTATATCTGTTGAAGACAACGAAACCTCTTGGTGATAAAAAATGAAAATATTATTTCCCTTACATACAGAACAATAAGTATATGTGTCATTATTTTATGAACAATGTGTGAAGAAGTCATCCAATGACAACTCTTCCTTCATTACAAAGTAAGATTAAAATATCACAAAATCAGGACTTACCTATATGGCAAGTCCTGTGGTTTCCATTTCTTCATTCTTCTTACTTCTGAACTGTTGTCTAGTACGTTTATTGCTAACATATTTGGATAATATTAAAGTTTCTTGATACATTTGCCTCATTTTCTTTTTATTTATTCATCTACCGCAAGCACTTTAAAATCATTTTGGATGACATCATTTCTCACACCAAGGAGCATTGGCAATATCTCTTAATACTTCGGTTTAGAATGTTAAATAATATTTAAGTTTGAGATACTGGTAGTACTGCAGAGTTGAATACATGTCCATATTGATTTCAAAATTAATTTGTGAAGTAGTTGTCTATCACTAGTTTTAAATTTCTCCCGATAAGCCAGTCATATTTTCTATATTTGATTTGTAATTCTTTTTCTTTTCCCAATAACATGTTTCTTTCATGTCATTCTCCTGTCAAGATTAACTCTCAAATACTTCACTTCCTCCTTCTGGGGTGGATAATTTTGATTCATCTATACAGGTGGACATGTTCTTCTGTTCACTGTAAATGTTACGTGTTTTGATTTACTGTCATTTATTTTATATTTCATGTCTTTAACCAATTATCAATTTATGTGAGAAATTTTGTAGCTTGTGTTGATTTTTCGTCCAAAAACAAGATCGCGGTATAGTCAGCAAATGTAAGAGTTGTTGTTTCATCTTATGTGGGCAAATCAGAAGAGTATAAGATGTACAGAATTGGTCCTCACATGCTGCCTTGCAGAATACTTGATTAGATATAATAAAAGGATGATAGATTTTATGCTTTACCTGGAGAAATCTATTATTTAGATAACAGTTTAGTAACAAATAAAAGGGATATTCCAACCATTTCTTCAATTTATATTACATACCCTGATGCCAGACATTTTTCAAATCTTGACAGATATCCAAGAAGGCAGCAGAACAATACTCCTTTTTCTCTAGGGTTTTTCTCATGGTTTCTACTACCCTGTGTTCAGTTGTACAATGTATTTTTCTTAAACCAAATTGATGATCGTCGATTTTAACGATCTTCTGTAGTCGTTTCAAAAGCAGTTTTTCAAGATCTTTCGTGAGAATTGGTAGAAAGCTGATCGGCCGGTAGGATGTAACTTCTTGAATAAATTGTGCTTACTTCCACGATTGCAGAAAGTATCCTTGAAGTAATATGGAATTAAATTTTGACGTGATAAATATTTCTTTTTTAGGTGAGTTCCGTAAGGTTCTTCCAGTTATCGAAACGTGCTCTGATGCTTTGTTGTGGTGTAAGGTTCTGAGTATTCTTTGTATATCAATTGCCGTAAAATACTTTATGGGAAGAGGCATCTGCCATGCCACATCTAGGTATTTATTTAATTCCTCTCCTTCCTTTATAATAGAGTTCAAGTGAAAGATCATACATGCAATTTGCACTTGAACGCTCAGATATTTTTAGGAGTGTACTAGGTATAGTTGTGAAAATCAATATATTTAAACCGATTGATCTTTTAAATATGTTATCGCGTGGGATAATCGTAATATATTACGATTTCTTTTCTGGTTGTGATTTTCTGTTTTCTTACATTTTTATTGCAATACCGGTTGTTTAATGTGATGCTCTTTTTGTAATTAATTAAAATTGGAAAGTTGGGCGGGGAACACTCCTGATTTTTTAATTGTTATTAAATAGTTTGCTGACTTAATATTGAACCAGCAGAGCACCACTAGAAAGCAACAACACATTTTAAAGCAAAATACAAAATAACTAAGCGCTCATTAAGTGCTACAAGAATAATACTCATATATTCCTTTCCGATAAATATTTTATAAGACAATTCCATCAAAACAAAAAGCATAATCAATCTCAAAATAAACATGATCTTTTAGTGAAGAAGTTTATTCGAAAGTCTGATTTTATTATACATGATTATATTATTATAGTCTGACTTTATTACACTTTAGTCATCCACTCTTCTTCTGCTTTCCAATCGAGCACAGAATTAATTTTTTGCGCTCACAATGAGCGCATATTTAGCACAAAATTATAGTGTATAAGTTTTTTTTTTCAAAGTCTAATTCTATTGTGGGTGGGGATGCTAGGAGAACGTTCTGCTAGCACTCCGAATTTTTTTCATCCATTTTTTTCTGGTTTCCAAATGAGCACAAAATTATTCATAAGCAGAAGAAGTTAGCCCATAATTAGCACAAAATTACACTCTCAGTTCAGATTCTCCTCGTTCTCACCCTCCAGCTCCCTCCTGCCCCTCGGCAAGTGTTGAATGCATCTCTCGGGGTATTCCTTTACCAAGAGACACCCAAAACTCAGATATTTTTCAGTTATTCGTAAACATTTTTATTTCTATTTTTTGAATTTTATGTTTCTGACAAAAAAATTTCAAATAGATTTCTCGTTTATAACTTTTAAAATTTAAATTATTTATAATACGTAACTTCATTTATTATATGTTACAATGTATCTCTGCTGTATTATTTTCTTATCTTGTAGCACTGAAGATGACCGCTACGTGTCTACAAAAGCTTTCTGCAATAAGTACATGATAGAGACGCCATGTTTTTTTTAATGATAATCCAAACATTTTTTACTCGTTTTGGATTTATCGAAAACTGTCATTTGAAACCTACCCATATTTCTTCACGATCTGAAATTAAACATTCACGTCCTTGTGATGTATTGCTCCCTCTTACACTCAATACATTGTTATCCTTATAGAGCGTAAGTTTCTTAAATAATCTGCTCTTTTCCTCCCACCTTTGTCTGTTCCCTTTTCTTTCTTGAGATCTGCAATCATCCCTTTATTGTTCAGAGACTTGGTGCTTCAAATAATCCGAAACGCAGTACAAAGGACCTTCAAACCGGCTTCTTGAAACTACGCTTTCAAAACTAAATGTACCATATCCTGGATTTACTATTAATAAACAGTTATAAATTTATTGTCAAAAAAGTAGTACAAACTACGTATGACCACATGGAGAACAATAAACTAATTTACTCTCCGGAAGCAAAGGACCATCTCATCAATACAGATCAAGGGTCCTAAGGAAGAGGCGGATTGTGAAATTTCAGCAAAAATTCTTAGATAAGATAAAAAGTTAAATATAAGTTATAATACTAATAGAATATCAACATGTTTGTAATTTAACACAAAATTTTTTTTTACATCTACAATTATTATCGCACTATAGATTATTCTGAGTATAGTGTTTACAAGTCATAAGAATTGAAATAACACTAAATTCACAATTTCTTGTTTCAATAAACGCGCCCCTAGACAAAAGACTAGAGAAACTGCATAAGAAATCTACCTCTACCCGAAGGAAAACCCGGACCAGGATGGGGCTACGGAATTAATGTACTCAACCGTGCCAAAGTTAAGTACATGTAAAACTAAATTAACATGAGCCATTAGACACAAATACAATCATGCAAGAAAATAATTTTTGAAATTGTTAAAAGTCATTTTAAAAGTACCATAGCAATGGGGTGATACAGTACAAGACGGATATAACTTTTATTAAAATCAATAAATTCTTTTCCATTGCAGAAGCACTGGTGCAGGAGGTAGTTTTTCACCGCGAATTTGAAGAGATTCAGTTTCATAATATCTTTTATATTCTTGGGCAGGGAATATATAGAACGATTCCCGAATGATGTGATCCTTTTTGGCAAAGAGTGGTTGACACTTTAGGACGATGTATATTATTACTATTGCGAGTATTGTGTTCGTGAACGAAACTGTTTCGTATGAAGCAAGGGTGGCTCTTCAGTAATTCGGTCTTAACAAACGCGACCGTTTCATAAATATAAAGGCAAGGAAGTGTTAAGATATTTAATTCCTTGAATAAAGATTTACAAGAGTTTCGGGGGTGAGATTTACAAATTATCCGAAATATCCTTTTCTGATTCTGAAAGCTTGAATATTCTGACCGAAATTGCCCTAGAAGATAATGCCGTAACTTAAATGGGAGTAAATGTTTGCAAAATATACGCAACGGGAAATATGTGGACTAACTACGTTAACTAGGATTCGGAATGCGTAACACAATTTCCTTAATTTGAAATTCAGATTGTCAACGTGACAATTCCATTTGAGGTTGTCTTGAATATGGAGACCTAAGAATTTTGTATTCGTAACAGTTTTTAATTTTGTTCCGTTTAAAGAAAGAGAAACCTGGGGTAAAGATTTTGTATTACTATTGTGAAATGACACTGATAACTTTCGGTCTGGTGAAAATGTTGACGAGCAGGGAATCGAACCCATGATCCTGCATTGATCGCAGGGGTGTTAACCACTACAACACCCGTTCGCCTTCCACAACTGTATACCACTTCCACCCAGATCTAAACCCCGGAAGACCTGAGACACATCCCCATACATGAGATAAGTGAACCAGGTGGCACACAATGCTGTGGGCACTTTATTACCGGTTTCACACATACCTTCGTGTTAAGGTTCGTCATGTACATATTTCTTCCGTTCTTTGCCATTTCACGTGACCGAAAGTTATCACATATCTTCTCCACGTGTAGGGTACACGGAAGAAATATGGACATAGACAGTGTTTTGCCAGTGTTTATAATGAGATGATTTGCATGGAACCGAGCGAAAGGTTAGACAAAACTTTTCGAGCGTTGGCGTGTTTACATTGTAAATTAGTGTCATCAGCAAAAAGAACCATTTTGAAACCTGATGTGGAGGATGACATGTCGTTCACATGCAATAAAAATAGAATAGGGCCGAGAATTGAACCTTGGGGTACTCCGCAAGTAAGTGGTTTTGTTTCTGAAAGACAACGCTGTAGTATTTTATTTTTACTATAGGATATTTCGACCTGTTGATATCTATCTTTTAAATAAGAAGTTAACCATTGATGTGGAAGTCCAAGAATGCCTAAAGAATGCAATTTCGAAAGGAGAATTTCGTAATCGATGACATCGAATGCTTTTGGATAAAGTAAAACACCCTGAGGATTTTCTCCGCGGTCAAGAGATGTGGTATCATCGTTTAAGAAAGAAAATATGGCGCTTGTAGTGGAAAAGGATTTCCGAAAGCCATGCTGATAGTCAGAGAGAATGTAATTTTTGATAAAATATCTAGATGAAGCTTATAGAGCAATTTTCGTAGGATATTTGAAAAAGTGGGTAGTTGAGATATATTGGTCAATAATTTCCAACATTACATTTTTTTTCTTGTGTGAAGGTTTCATTTTAGCTCTCTTAAATATGTTAGGAAAGACCCCTTCCGATAAAGAACTATTAAAAATATTTATGAGTGGATTGAATATAACGTGGGACGAAAGTTTAACAATAAACTCGGGTATATCATTTATGCCTGTTAAAAATTTGTTTTTTAATGAGTTGATGATTCTCATGACTTCAGTAGCGTTTGTTTCGGAAGTGAACATAGAATTGCGTACATGGGTGGATATAATTGGAGGACATAGATTTGGACTTTTTTTCACCGCAAAACTAAGGACGCGTTACTTTTGATGTTGAAAACAAAAACAGAATTTTTGAGAATTCCGTTTTTGGTTTTATAATCAGGTAATAATATTTTTTTTCTTGTTTAATCGGGTGGTTTTTTATGGTTATTTCTCGGAAAGGATATATCGACATGCTATTCCCATCTTACAGATTCAAAGAGAATTTTCTTTCTTTCTGACAAATTGCCCCGAAAAATGCTCAGGAGTTTGTATTTACTTATTTATTTATTTACATTTTCTTTTATGCAACCCAGTTACTCGACCATTAGAACACTTTCTGTTTTCTTTTTTGTTGTTTCTTTTGTTCTCATTTTCTCTCATTTTATTTTGTTCCATTTGACCGCTGTATTTGGTATCTATGATCTCGTTTTCTCTTTATTGTCTATTTTGTTTTCTTCCCGTTAGCCATCCTAACTACTCTCGTTAAACTGTTACTTTCCCTACCACCTGGAGGTCAGGATCAATCACTATCTAGCTGTATTGATTATTGCCTTTCGTATTAAAAGTACTTGTGTAAAGTATACTCTTCAAATATGTTATGTCTTGTTTTTCTATATACTTTCTCCAGTCTGTTGTAGAATATTCACTGTTTCTTTAATTCTCGAAACCATCTTGCTATCTCGTCAACATTTCTACATTCATGGATCACATGGTCTACTGTGTCCTCATCGTCATTACATGTACATTTATTTGTATTTGCTAATCCTCGTTTGTACCAGTATGTCCCCATGTCCTGTTAAAACTTGGATGTACGCGCAGACGGTGTAAACCATTTTCATTTCTTATATCTGAAGTTGACTTTTTTAAAATAAATTTATACGTGTCTTCCTTCTTGAGATTTTTGCTACCTTATGTTCCAACATACACTTACTTTTTTCCCCTGCGTTTCCATCCTATTCTGACAAAAGGTATTGTCTCCGTATGTTATTTCTCGTTTTTATCGTATTGTGTATTTTAAGTAATGCTTGTGTAGTTCTAAATCAATCGGTAGGTATCCAAGTATAATCAATACAGCTTTCGTTGACACACTTTTATACATTTCACTCCAGTTAATTATGCTATTTCTTTGCATACTATTTAGTTTTCGGAAATTGTGGTTTATTTTGCTTTTATCGATCCATGTTGATATATGTCAATATCGGTAAGTAGACTCTTTGGTATAGTTTTGTTAACCGTGTCTTCCCTATTGTTCCTTTGTTATTTCTACTCTTTCCATTCCATACGTTAGTCTCTTTAGTTTCTCGTCTATGTTCTATATGCGGTGTCAAAGTCAATTTTTCGTCTAATATTACCCCCAGATATTTAACTTTTGGTCGTATTGGTAAACTCGAATCAGATATTCTTATTATAGAGACACGTCGTTTTGTCCCTTTGTGATTTCGTTAAAAAACTATACCTTCTGATTTCGTATGTGGTATGGTCAATTATATCTTGTTACATAGTCTTTCAAATACCTGTTCTTTGCCCTTTTCTCTTCCAGTTCCCCCTTCTTTTATCATCTATAATTAGCGCCACGTCATCGCATAGGCAATGAAATTTATTTCCTCTTTTTCATGTTGCTATGGAATCATATTTAAAACTACTGTCCAAAAGACTGGCCAAACATGGCTTCCTTGAGGACAATCCTGTTTTACTATGCTTATTATTGTTTCTGTTTGTATTTCAAGTAAAAATGCTCTATCTACTAGATAGGAGCGTATAAGTTCAAAACGTGTCGTATCTCCTTTTTCTCTAATTCTGTTAAAATTATGTCCCATTGGACGATGTCAAAACTTCCTGTAAAATCCATACATGCCACTGATGCATATTTTTTCTTTCGTATCTTTTATTTCTTTAATAGATGTTCTAACACATTTTCAGTGCTTTTCCCTTCCTGGAAACCAATCTTTTTGAACTTATTTTCACTTGTATAACCCGTTAAATTTGATCAGCAAGTGTCCTATCCAATTTTTTTTCTATTACTGGTAATAACGTGATGGGGCGATAAGATTGCGGAGATAATGAGTATCTATTTTTCGGTTTTATGAATAGTTTTAATAACTCCATTTTCCAACACCTAGTAGCCTGTTCTGTAACACAACCTGTATATTTGTGACATTTCTCCCTGATATTTTCCTTTTCATTTTTAGATTATTTCCTTAGTTATATGATCATAACCAGGACTTTTTATGGATTCATTCTTTCAATGTTTCTTAACATATCAGCTGCTGTAATCTCTTAACAGGCTGATTCTTCTGTGTAAGCATAATTGTGGTGTAACATTATTTCCTCATTACACTCATGCAGTATCTCTTTTATCATTGTTTGCCCAGTATCAGTCCCAGTATTAGTTACGCTTAATCCATTTCTTATATTTCCCCATATTATTTGGGATTTCATTTTATCCCTTCCTAGTACATATGGTATTCCCGACACATTCGTATTTATACTTTCTGAAACATATCTTTCCTAATTGTCCTTTTTCCTCCTGATTAGCTGTTTGAATTACTTTAAACATTTCCTGTAAATCTCTTTTCTGTTTTTATATTATTCTGTCCCTGGTTGCTCCCTCTGATATTGTCTCGTAATTTGTCACGCTTCCTTTTGCCTCTGTTAACTCATGGTCCCACCATGTTTTACGTGATTTCATTCTTACATTTCTCTTTAGACAGTAAGGATGCCTTGTAAAATTTATATTATTTCATCCATGTTCAACTCGTCTTCATATGTGGCATTGTATTCCGTATCGTCTTTGTCTCTGTACAATTTGCCGCATTTTATTTTCAGGTAATTTATTATGCTCATTTTTTCCTATGATTGCTTGTTTTTGTCCTATTTGACATGTAATCGTTCTGTGATCGCTTTCTATCTCTGCTTTATGTATATTTCATTGTGTCACGGTTACTCGTTTTGTCCGTATTGTCAGCGTTAGATCTTTTATTGATGACCCATCCACCGTCTGAAATGTTACAGCCCCGTAATCATCATATATGTAAGCTGTTTTGTAGTATCACTTTCTCTAGATGTCTACTCCTTCATTCGTTGTGCGGTCTTCCCACAATGATGCCCTACTGTTCCGGACCCCACAAAGAATTAAATCTTCTCTGCCAAATAATTCCAAGACATTTTCTCCTTTAGTAAATACATGTGTTCTTTTCCTATTATATTGAACGTTAACTAACGTAATATTTATTTCGCCATTTGATACCTGTAACACCTGAGAATAGCTTCCCGTATGTTGCTTCATTTCCATGACTTCTAAGTTTCCGTTGCAGATTATTACAGCAGACTTTCCTCCCGTCATATGCATAACTCGCATTCTTTTCGCTAAGTATGTTAGTTTACATTGTTACATGTATGATTACCAAACAGATGTCTGTGCCATTTTTCTCTATAAATGGTTGGATATCTCACATACCTTGCTGACAACCTTAAATCTTTATTAGAAGCACCTTAATTTCCATAGATTGTATGATTCCTGATTGTCACATACTATTAAGTACTCTGCACAAGTTCTGCTCCTGTGATCATGTAGTTTGTCCTTCCTGAAGCAATTTACACATTGTTCCAGTTTCTTCTTATTTGTGCAATCATTAATTTTTCGACCGTCCATTCCACAGTGGCCACAGATAGCCTTCTTCTCTTTACAGAAATTCGCGACATGTCCATATTTTTGACATGCGTAACAGCATAGTGGTTCTATGTATTCTGGAATCTAAGTCTGGAATCTAATCGTATATAAACCCCTTCGTGTAACTGATTCACTTACTCATCTAGTAATCGTAAGTGTTGGATACCTTGTACTAGTTGTACAAGCATGTAATTTGGTTCATCTTGTAGCTGGCTAATAACAATGAATGTTAAAATTCCTTATTTTCGACAATATCAATTTAAAAGTACATTTTTCGGTAATTTAACATTACGTAAATCACACGAAAACATTGGTTTGTGGATGTGCCATGCAAGCTTGTAGAAGCCGCCTCGAATGTTTTGTTTACAAAAGGATTGTACGTCTAATGGCGCCGAACGGCAGAAGAATTGGGATGTTAATCAAAGGATATTGTGCAAGTTACTTAAGGTTTGAATAGACGTGTTAAAAGTATTGTGTACTATATATGTGTTTAGCTGTCTCGTGTCTTTGCGCAAATAAAAAGTGACAAAATCATATCTTTGAAAACTAATTAAAAATGGCATCAACGACTAGTTGCAAAACGTAATCGTAGTGAAGTTTTATTCGACGAAATAACATTTTTTTAAAAATGTGCCGTATGCGTTTTTGTGAATGATGAGCTTAGGTACTTATTTGTTTTATTATTTATGCAGCAAATATGCTTATTGTATACGTTGTCAAAGTGTGTTTTTAAGTACGTGAGATTCTTAGAAATGTATCTTTTTCGTAGACATGTTCGATATAATTCGCTTTGAATTAATTTGTGGTGTTGAGATTAAAATTCGTTTATTAATCTTAAAAAGTGCAAAAACTTTGTTCATAGTAAAATAAAGTGAGTTTTTATTTTATTAATAGGTTCTTGTTGACCCAATGTTTGTATGCAACGGAAATTGGTAATTTGTATAGTTTCCTTGATTCAATACAAACGTTTATTTACATTCGTAAAGAAGGAAGTTTTAGACTACAAGCAATCATTTTTACCATTTAAAAGAATGTTAGCTTAATTTTATATTGCAAAACAGTCTTTCATGATCAATATGAAACGTATTTTTCAATTTTACTAAGAATTTTAACTATTTCGGTATCTCTTACTATACGTCCAACAATGGACCGTATTTTCATTTCATATTCTATGCAACAACTCGCAGCGAAATACAATGAATAAGTTTTGCTTTCTTTAAGTAATTGTATCTGTGGACATTTGAAACGAGATCTGAAGATAACATTAATAAGTTGGAAAAGTAATGACTGAAGTTGAATTTGTTAAAATAGCTTTTATTCGTATAATTATAGTGAATATTCAGTTAAGGTACGCATTTATATTTTATTTACCCTGCCAAAAATAAGTTTTTGAATACGTGAGATACTTGTAATGTATGAATCATTTTCCCTGACATCTTGCATATTACTTTGAATTTTCTTTGTAGTTTTGAGACAGAAATTCGTTTTACGATCTTTGAAAGTGCAAAAACTAAGGTTATAGTAATTTATAGTGTGTTTATTTTACCAATAAGACATGATAAAGCTAATTTATCGATGCAGCAGGTCGTGAAAATTTGAATCGATTCATTGATTCTTTTCAAATGTTTGTTTACGTTTTAAAAGAATAACGTATATTGGTATTGAAATTAGTAATACGATTTTTAAAAGTGCAAAACTATGACCATTGTAAATTATATCGTGTTTTTATTTTATCAATAAGGCATTATCCAAGAGGCGGTGGTTATTTCTATAGATTCCTTGAATCAATGCAAAAGTTTACGTTCGTGGAGAATTAATTTTTAGGCAAGAAACAGAAATTTTTGTCATGTAAGAAAAAGATAGGTTAATTTTGTTTTACAACAGTGTTACTTTGGTTTCAAAGCTGATTCAAATAATCAAACATACGTTTCTTGAAAGTATAATGAAGTATTCCATGACTTTTTAGGCGATAAGGTACGTATTTGCATATTATTTACATAGCAAATATACGTTGACAATGTGTCTTTGAATTTTTTGTTGTTTTGAGATTGAAATTCGCTTTATGATATTTAAAAGTGAAATTTCTAAGTGTGTAATAAATTTGTATCGTGTTATAATATCTTCAATAAAACATGGACAAGCTAATTCATCGATACAGCAGGCCGTGAAAATTTGAATCGATTCATTGATTTGTTTCAAATGTTCGTTTACGTTTTAAAGGAATTACGTTTAAGGCAAGAAACAGCAATTTATACTATGTAAAAGTATGTTACATTATTATTTTTTGTTTCAGAACAATGTTTTTTGATCTACTTTATGCGTATTTATAAATTTATTTAATAAAATTCACAATTTTTGAATCTCTTAAAATACGTCCAACAATAAACCGTTGCAAGAGGAGTCGAATGAGATCAATTAGAATTGAAAACGTTTATTGTGAACAATACAATTTGGGATTTCCAACATGTTGACTATTTTATGTCGGAATAACTAGATAATTGGTGTCAGTCTTAAGTAGAGTTCTAACTTAACCCCTGTAAAAAGAATTTTTTAAAAAACAAATATGAAAGAAGTTATGGCTCCGATGCACATTAACACCATTTTCTAAAAATGTAAATATCTTCGTTTTTTTTAGAAATTTTGCAGTGCAGTAAATTTAGCAAAAAAGAAATATATAATGAAAACCGAATGAGATTAATTTGAATAGAATATCATAAATGGGAAGGACACAAACTAGGATTTTCAACATGGGAGAACAAACCAGAAAGAGGGGATGCCCCCATATGCATTTAAACATAATATTTTATTATGGTGAACATCTTCGTATTTATTAGGTATTTAGAATTGCAATAAAGTTAGCAAAACACAATTAAGCAACAGGATACGTGTAAAATCAATTTAATATAAAAACATTCATTGGGAAAGATACAATCTAGGATTTCAAACATAAGAGTTCACTATTTTATGTCGGAATAACTATATAATTGGTGTCAGGCTACAGTAGTGTCTCAAATTTTAACCCCATTTTCTATACATCGGTTGTTTTAGAAATTTTGCTGTGCAGAAAAATTAGCAGAAAGAAATGAAACAAGACAAAATGGATGAGAGCAATTAAATGAAAAACTAAAATTGGGAAGGACTGAATCAAGGATTTCTGACAAAGGTGTTCACTATTTTGTTACACAATAACTTGAAATTTTGTGTCAAGACTATAATAGAATACGAAATATTTATTGGTATTATACGGTGCCGTCGAAACCTATTTCCTGCTTTTAGATAAAGTGTCACCGGACGCAACACGCGTTAAATGGACTTCGCGGTAAATTATTTAAATATAGCAAAAGATTTTTTTTCCTTTGGAAGCCTGAGCACGGGCGCAGCCCGTAATTTGGGGGTCTGGGGGTAATACTCTCGGCGAGCAAGGCGAGTCTCATCTTATATAAGCCCCTTCGTGTAACTCACTTATTCATTCACTGACTCATCTAGTAATCATAAGTGTTGGGTACCTTGTACTAGTCGTAGAAGCATGAAACTTGGTTCATCTTGTAGCTGGAGAATGACAATGAATGAAAAAATTCCTTATTTTTGACAATATCAATTTTGAAGTACACTTTTCGGTAATTTAATATTACGTAAATCACACGAAAACATTAGCTTGTGGATTAGCCATGCAAACTTGTCAAAGCCGCCTCGAATATTTGTTTGTTTACAAAGGGATTGTACGTCTTATTGCGGCGAACTAAATGTGTTTATTTGTTTGGTGTCTTTGTGCAAAATGATAGAGACAAAAATCGTATCTTTGAAAACAAATTTGAAACGGCATCAACGACTAGCTCCCAAACGTAATCGTAGTCAAGTTTTATTCGTCGAAATAACAGTTATTCATTCTTGTGTCGCACGCGTTTGTGAGAATTATGTGCTCAGGTACGTATATTTATTTAATTTACAATATTTGCAATGCCAAAGCGTGGATTTGGATTCGTGAGATACTTATAAGGAATCTATCATTGACCTCGACAAGTTTAAAATAACTTGCTTTGAATGAATTCATAGATTTGAATAACTTTGTAGTATTTATATTGAAATTCGTGTAACTATTTTGTAAACTGAAAATACTGTGAACATTATAAGATGATATGGGTTTTTATTGTTTCAATAAATCAACTAATCAACAAGCAGTGGTAATTTGTATAGATAGCCTGACTCATCTAAAGTTTGTTTACTTTTGTACAGAACGAATTTTTAGGAAAGGAACAATACTATTTACCACGTGAAAGAATGTTTGCTTAGTTTTATATTTCACAACTGTGTTTAATGTTCAACATGTAACATATATATTATTTTATCTAAGAAATTTTGTGGTTTCTCTTACAATACGTGCTACAACGGACCGTATTTACATTTCATATTTAATATGAATCGATTCATTGATTCTTGTCCAAAGTTTGTTTCCATTCTTAAAGAATATAGTACGAGCATAAAACTTGTTTTATCTTGTGGCTGGAGAATGACAATAGATGAATAAATTACTCACATTTGACAATATTAATTTAAAAGTACATTTTACGGCGTTTTAATATTACTTTAATGACACGAAAATATTAGCTTGCGGATGTACCATGTAAACTTATCAAAACCGCCTTGAATGTTTTGTTTACAAAAGTATTGTATGTCAAATGGCGGAGAACCGCAGAAGAATAGTTTAAAGATTTATGGATGGATAGTGCAAGTTATTTAAGGTTTTATAGACTTGTTGAACTATGTGTGTTTATTTGATTAGTGTCTGCGCAAAAAAAGTGACAAAAATCGTATTTTGAAAACTAATTTGAAATGGCGTCAATGACTAGTTCCCAAACGTAATCGTAGTCAAGTTTCATTCGTCGAAATAATATTTTTTATTAATGTGTCGTATGCGTTTTTGTGAATGATTAGCTCAGGTACGTATTTGATTTAAAATTTATATTGCAAATATGCTTATGGTATACGTTGTCAAAGTGTGTTTTAAAATTCGTGAGATTCTTAGAAATGTTTCTTTTTCCTAGAAATGTTCCATCTAATTCGCTTTGAATTAATTTGTGGTGTTGAGATGAAAATTAGTTTATTAATCTTAAAAAGTGCAAAGACTAAATTCATAGTAAAATAAAGTATGTTTTTATTTTATTAATAGGTTCTTGTTGACCTAATGTTTGTACGCAACGGGCAATGGTTATTTGTATAGATTCCTTGTTTCAATACAAAAGTTTGTTTACGTTCGTAAAGAATGGAGTTTTTTGGTTACAAACAATAATTTGTACCATTTAAAAGAATGTTAGCTTAATTTTATATTTCGAAACAGTCTTTCATGATCAATATGAAACGTATTTTTTAATTTTTCTACAAATTTTAACTATTAAGGAATCTCTTACTATACGTCCAACAATGGACCGTATTTATATTTCATATTCTGTGCAACGACTCGCACCGAAAGACAGTGAATAAGTTTTGCTTTCTTTAAGTAATTGTATCTGTAGATATTTGAAACGAGATCTGAAGATAACATTTATAAGTTGGAAAAGTAACGACAGTGAAGTTGTATTCGTTAAAATAGTTTTTATTCAATAATGTGTCGTATAATTATAGTGAATGATTATTTAAGGTACGTATTTATATTTTATTAACCCTGCCAAAAATTAATTATTGCATACGTGAGATACTAATAATGTATGAATCATTTTCTTTCACATGTGTGATATTACTTTAAATTTTCTTTGTAGCTATGAGACAGAAATTCGGGTTACTATCTTTAAAAGTGCAAAAACTAAGGTTGTAGTAATTTATAGTGTGTTTATTTTACCAATGAGATATGGTCAAGCCAGTTTATCGATGCAGCAGGTCGTGAAAATTTGAATCGATTCACTGATTCTTTTCGAATGTTTGTTTCTGTTTTAAAAGAATAACGTTTTAGGCAAGACACAATAATTTATACAATGTGAAAGTATTTATGTTATTTACTTATTACAAAACTCACATATATGAAAGAAGTTATGACCTACGATGCATATTAACCCCATTTTCTATAAAAGTAAATATCTTTGGTAATTTAAGAAATAATGCAATGCAGTAAATTTGGTATGAAAGAATTAAGTAAATAAAACTGAATGAGATACATTTAAATAAAATACCACAAATGGGAAGGACACAAACCAGGATATCCAACATGGAAATACAAATCTGAATGCCCCCCAAATGCCCCCAAATCAATGTTATACTTAACTTTTTATCAACGTGAAGATCCTCGTATTTATTAGGTATTTTGAATTACAATATAGTTAGCAAAACAAAATTAAGCAACATTAATCGAGTTACATCAATTTCATTTAAAAACATTGATTGGGAAGAAAACAATCTGGGATTTGCAACATTGGTGTTCACATCTTGTGTGACGAAATAACTGGAAAATTAGTTTCAGACTATAGTAGGGTCTACATTAGCCCCTAGAAAAAAAAATCTTAAAAATAAATATAAAGGAAGTTATGCCCTCCGATGCACATTAATCCCATTTTTAAAAAAATGTAAATATCTTCGGTTGTTTTAGAAATTTTGCTGTGCAGAAAATTCAGCAAAAAGGAATGAAACCAGACGAAGTGTGTGAGAGCAATTTCAATGAAAAACGAAAATTGGGAAGGACACAATCAAGGATTCCCAACAAAAGTGTTCACTAATTTGTAAGACAATAACTTGAAATTTTTTCTCAAGACTAAGATAGTGTTCGAATTTTTTATTGCTATTATACGGAGACGTCAAAACTTATTTTCTTCTTTTATATAAAATGTCACCGGTTGCACTAGGCGTTCGATGGACTATGCTATGAATCATTTAAATCTAGCAAAATGGTTTTTTTTCCTCTGGAGGCCTTAGCATGGGCGCAGCCCATTATTTTGGGGGTCTGGGGGTTTTACCCCCAGCGAACAAGGCGAGACGCATTATATAAGCCCCTTCGTGTAACTCACTCATCTAGTAATCATAAGTGTTGGGTACCTTGTACTAGTCGAACAAGCATGAAACTTGGTTCATCTTGTAGCTTGACATTGGCAATGAATGTTAACATTTCTTATATTTGACAATATCAATTAAAAAGTACATTTTTCGGTGTTTTAATATTACGTAAATCACACGAAAACATTAGCTTGTTGGTGTGCCATGCAAACTTGTCAAAGCTGCCTCGAATGTTTGTTTGTTTACAAAAGGATTGTACGTCTAATGGCGCCGAACGGCAGAAGAATCGTATTGGGATTTTAATTAAAGGATATAGTGCAAACTATTTAAAGTTTTATAGACGTGTTAAAAGTATTGTCTACTATATATGTGCTTAGTTGTCTTGTGTCTTTGCGCAAAAAAAAGTGACAAAATTCGTATCTTTAAATACTAATTTCAAAAGGCTTGAATGCCTAGTTCCCAAACGCAATGGTTGTCAAATTTCATTCGTCGAAATAAATGTTTTTTATTAATGTGTCGTATGCGTTTGTGCGAATGATTAGCTCACGTACGTATTTGTAGTAGATTTATATAGCAAATATGCTAATTGTATACGTTGTCAGGGATGTTTTAAAATTCGTGAGATTCTTAGAAATGTATCATTTTCCTAGACCTGTTTGATATAATCCGCTTTGGATTATTTAGTGATGTTGAAATTAAAATTCTTTTTATTATCTTAAAAAGTGCAAAAACAAAGTTCATAGTAAATCAAAGATTGTTTTTATTATATTAATATGTTCTTGTTTAGCCAATTTAAATACGCAACAGGCGATGGCAATTTACGTAGATTCATTGATTCAATACAAAAGCTTGTTTACGACCGTAAAGAATGCAGTTTAAAGCTACAAACAATTTATACCATGTAAAATAATGTTAGATTATTTATATATTACAAAAGTGTTTCATGAGCAATCTGAAGCGTATTCCATAATTTTACTAGTATATTTAACTACTTCGGTATATCTTCCAATACGTCCAACAATGGACCAATTTCATTAATAAATTGAATCGGTTCATTGATTCTTTTCAAAAGTTTGTTTACATTCTTAAAGAATAAAGTACAAGCATGAAACTTCGTTTATCTTGGAGCTGGAGAATGTCAATGAATGGTAAAATTCCTAAAATTTGACTATTATTTTAAAAGTACATTTTACGATGATTTAATATTACGTAATTCACACGAATTATTGCTTGTTGATGGTCCATGCAAATTTGTCAAAGCCACATTGAATATTTGCTTGTTTACAAAAGTATTGTACGTCTAATGGCGGTGAAGTACAGAAGAATCGTATTGGGATGTTAATCAATGGATAGTGTGCAAGTTATTTAAGGTTTCATAGACGTGTTAACAGTATTGTGAACTAAATGTGTTTATTCGTTTGGTGTCTTTGCGCAAAAAGTCGTATCTTTGAAAACATATTAGAAACGGCATCAACGACTAGTTCCAAAACGTAATCGTTGAAAAGTTTTATTCGTCATAATAACAATAATTAATTAATGTGTCGTATGCGTTTTTGTGAATGTTTGGCTAAGGTACGTATTTGTATTTTATTTACTTAGCAAACATGCTTATAAAATACGTTGTTCAAGTGTGTTTTTAAATATGTGAGATTCTTAAAAATGTTTCTTTTTCGTAGATATGTTTGATATAATTCGTTTTGAATTATTTAGCAAAAAGATTTAAAAAAGAGGTATCAAATGAGTTCAGTTTCAATTGAAATACTTTTTTTTAGAAAGACACAGTCTTCGATTTCCATCATAGGTGTTCACTACATTGTGTTGAAATTACTAGAAAATTGGTGTCAGGCTGAAGTAGAGACTATACTTACCTCCTGTGGAAAGATTTTTCACAAAAACAAATCTTATAGCAGTTAAGTCCTCCCATGCATATTATTCCCACTTCTTATAAACGTGAATATCTTCCTATAAAATAGAAATTTTGAAGCGTAGTAAATTGAGACAGAAAGAATTAAGCAGTGAAAACAGAATGAGATAAATTTTAATAGAACATTTTTTACCATTTATAAAATTTTGGAGAAAAGTAAATTTACCATTAAAGAATTAAGCAAGAGGAGTCGAATGAGATCAATTAGAATTGAAAACGTTTATTGGGAAATATACAATCTAGGATTTACAACATAAGAGTTCATTATTTTATTTCGGCATAACTGGATAATTTGTGTCAGGCTAAAATAGACTTTAAAATTAACTCCTAGGAAAGGAATTTTCTTAAAACAAATATGAAAAGTTATGCTCTACGATGCACATTAACCCCAATTTTAAAAAAAGTAAATATCTTCGGTTGTTTTAGAAATTTTGCAGTAGAAATAATATAGCAAAAAGGAATGAACCAAGAGGAAACCAGTAAGAGCAATTTTAAAGAGAAACGAAAATTGGGAAGGACATAATCTAGGATTTTCAAAAAAAGTTGACTATTCTGTCACAGAATAACTTGAAATATAGTGTCATTAAAATATGAAATAAGTTATGTCCCACGATTCTCATTAACCCCATTTTAAAGAATGTGAGTATCTTCGGTTATGTTCGAAATTCCGGAGCAGTAAATTTAGCATAAAAATTAAACAAGAGGAAACGAGTAAGGGCAATTTGAATGAAAAACGAAAATTGGGAAGTACAGAATTAAGAATTTCCAACAAGGGTGTTAACTATTTTGTTACAAAATAACTAGAAAATTGGTGTCAAGACTAATATAGAGTTGGAAATTAACCTCTGTAAAAAGATATTACGCGCCATTTTAAAAAAATATGGGAGTAAAGTAAATTTACCACTAAAGAATAAAGCAAGAGGAATCGAATGAAATCAGTTTTAAGTGAAAACATTTAGTGGGAACGATGCAATCTAGGATTTCCAACAAAGGTTTTTACAATTTTGAGTCGGAATAAATAGATAATTAGTGTCAGGGTAAGTAGAGTTTCAAATTAACCCCTGTGAAAAGAATTTTCTTAAAATCAACTATGAAAGAAATTATGCCCTCCGATGCACATTAACCCTATTTTCAAAAAAACGTAAATATCTTCGGTTGTTGTAGAAATTTTGCAGTACAGAAAATATAGCCAAAAAGAATGAAACGAGAGGAAACTACTGAGCAATTTGCACGAGAAAAGAAAATTGGGAAGGACAAAATCCAGGATTTTAAGAAAAGGCTGTTGACTTTTCTGACACAGCATAACCTGAAATAGAGAGTCAGGTCTAATTACAGTTTCAAATTAACCCCTGTTCTAGGAATTTTCTTAAAAACAAATATGAAAGAAACATTATCTATACATGTAAGTATCTCCAGTTATTTTAGAAATTTTCCGGTGCAGAAAATTCAGCAAAAAGGAATGAAACCAGACGAAATGGGTGAGAGCAATTAGACAGGAAAACGAAAATTGGGAAGGACAGAATCAAGGATTTCCTAGAAAGATGTTCACTATTTTGTTACACAATAACTTCAAATTTTGTGTCAAGACAAAAATAGAGTTCGAAATTTTTATTGCTATTATACGGTGCCGTCGAAAACTATTTCCTGCGTTTAGATAAACCGGACGCACTACGCGGTGAATCATTTAAATATAGCAAAAGGTTTTTTCCCCCTCTGGTTACCCTAGCACGGGTGCAGCCCGTCATTTGGAGGTCTGGGGGTATTTTGACCCCACGAGCAAGGGGAGTCTAATCTTATATAAGCCCCTTCGTGTAACTCACTCATCTAGTAATCATAAGTGTTGGGTACCTTGTATAAGTCGTACAAGCATGAAACTTGGTTCATCTTGTAGCTGGACGTTGGCAATGAATATTAAAATTCCTTATATTTGACTATATTAACCCCCCAGGGGACTTACATCTAGTAAGTACGTGTTTTGCGAACACGGGGCCCCGAGCTGAGTCTGGCATTACTTCCACTTACTTGTGCCATGCTCCTTCCTTTCTCTTTTCTGACCTCCCTTGGTCATCTCTTACTTTTTTCGATCCCGACGCTATTAGGGCTAGGGTATCTTTAATTTTCTTTTTTCTTTTTTTAAAAAATGTTTTTAGTAAAGTCGTTTTTAGTAATGTTGGAATTTGTGTTTTGAGTTGTAATGCAGGAGGGTTTTTAGGGGGTATGGCTGAGTCATTCGGCGAGTCCCACACGCGGGGAGAGTCATGTTGGCTCTCCCTAGTGCGTAACTGCATTTTCCCTACCTGTACAAGTTTTAAGGGCTCTAATGACCTCGCTGTTGACGAGCCCTAAAGCCCCACAAAAAAAAAATGACTATATTAATTTAAAAGTACATTTTTCGGTGATTTAATATTTCGTAAATCACACGAAAACAATAGTTGGTGAATGTGTTATGCAAACTAGTCAAAGCCGCCTCGAATATTTGTTTGTTTACCAAAGTATTGTACTTAAAATGGCGGCGAATTGCAGAAGAATCGTATTTTGATGTTAATCAAAGGATGGTGTGCAAGTTATTTAAGGTTTTAAAGACGCGTTAAAAGTATTGAGTTTTATATATGTGTGTTTATTTGATTAATGTCTTTGTGTAAAAATTAAGTGACAAAAATCGCATCTTTAAAAACTAATTTCAAATGGCATCAGCGACTAGTTCCAAAACGTAATCGTATTCAAGTCAATTGTGGAAATAACAGTTATTCATTAATGTGTCGAATGTGTTTTTGTGAATTATTTGCTCAGGTACGTATATTTATTTAATTTACAATGCAAAATTGTGTTTTTGAATACGTGAGATATTTAGAAGGAATCTATAATTGACCTTGACAAGTTTAATAATACTCGCATTGAATGTATTCGTAGATTTGAATAACTTTGTAGTATTGATATTGAAATTCGTTTAACTATTTTGAAAAATGCAAAAGTTATGAACTTAATAATTCTATCGAATTTTTATTTATCACTAAACCATGTAATCAACAAGCGGTTGTAATTTGTATAATTGCCTGATTCTTTTCTAAAGTTTGTTTACATTCATACGGAATGAATTTTTAGGCTAGAAACAATAATCTTTACCACGTGAAAGAATGTTTGTTTAGTTTTATATTTCACAACAGTGTTTAATGTTTAACATTTAACGTATATATTAATTTATCTAAAACATTTTGCGGTATCTCTTACAATACCTCCGACAACGGACCGTATTTACATTTCATTTTTAATATGAATCGATTCATTGATTATTTTCAAGAGTTTTTTTACATTCTTAAAGAATAAATTACAAGCATGAAACTTGGTTCACCTTTTAGCTGAAGAATGACAATAAATGTTAAAATTCCTAAAATTTGACAATATTAATTTAAAAGTACATTTTTCTGTGATATAATATTACTTAAGTTTTTTAAAATAATGTTAACTATTTCGGAATCTCTTGCAATACGTCCAACAATAGACCGTATTTACATTTCAGATTTCTTGCAATGACTCTCAGTAAATTTATCTTACTTTAAGTAATTGTATCTGTGCATATTTGAAACGGGATCTGAAGTTGACATTGATAGGATGGGAAAGTTATCACAGTAAGTGGTATTCGCTAAAATAGCTTTTATTCAATGTGTCGTGTAAGTATAGTGAATGAGTAGTTAAGGTACGTATTTGTATTTTATTCAACCTGCCAATAATTAGTTTTTAAATACGTGAGATACTTATAATGAATGAATCATTTTCCTTGGGATGTATGATATTACTTTGAATTTTTTTTGTAGTTTTGAGACAAAAATAAGTTTTACGAACTTAAAAAGTACAAAAACTAAGGTTATAGTAATTTATAGTGTGTTTAATTTTCTAATAAGACGAGGTCAAGCCAATTTATTGATGCAGCAGGTCGTGAAATTTTTAATCGATTCATTCTTTCTTTTCAAATGTTTGTTTACGTTTTAAAACAATAACCTTTTTACGCTAGAAACAATAATTTATACAATGTGATAGTATTTAGGTTATTTACATATTTCAGAACACTGTTTCATGATCAAGTTAATACGTATTTACATATTTTTCTAATCAAATTCTCTTTTTCTGAATCTTACCATACGTCCAATATAATGGACCGTATTTGCATTTGGAATCGTATTGGGATTTTAATCAAAGTATAGTGCAAGTTATTTAAGGTTTTAAAGACGTGTTAAAAGTATTGTGAACTATATGTGTTTATTTGTTTGGTGTCTTTGTGCTAAAATAAATTGAGAAAAATCGGATTTTGGAGAACATATTTGAAACGATATAAGATAACATTGGGTTTCGATGCCTTGCGAAATGGCGCCGCGCGGACGGCGAAAATTGTGATTGCTTTCGTTAGAATCAACTCACGATTTAGTCGACATACATTTAGTGAAATGTTCTGTAATTCGATATATCGGATGAATAATAAAGCCTGACAATAATGATTTCTTCCATGTTTTGTGTTATTACATTTCTATTCCGTATTAACGTATTTAATATTGAAAAGTGTAAAATTGTATCGGACGCGGTACGTAAAATGTACGTTGCTTACGTTTTGCGTTCTATCTTTACAATCTTCAAAAGTGCAAAAACTAAAATAATTATTAATTATATGGTGTTTACATTACATTAATATGTGTGCAGCAGGCCGTGGAAATTTGTATTGATTCCTTGAAAAATTTTGTTTACGTTCTTGAAGAATGAAGCTTTAGACAAGAAACAATTTTAACCATGTTAAAGAATGTTTAATAAATTAATAAATTTTTAAAGAATTTAATAAATAACTTTTATTAAATAATGTGTCATTTAAGTACAGTCAATGTTTAGTTCAGGTATGTATTTGTATTTTATGTTTATTGCAAATATGCTTCTTAATTACAATGCTAAAATTAATTTTTGAATACGTGAGATACTAATAAAGAATAAATCATTTTCCTTGCCATGTTTGATGTTACTTTGAATTTTTTTGTTAATTTGAGACTGAAATTCGTTTTACGATTTTTAAAAGTGAAATTAATAAAATCGTTATAAATTATATTTTGTTATAATTTTTTCAATATGACAAGATCAAGCCATTTTTCTATTCAGTAGGCCGTGAAATTTGGAACCGATTCTTAGATTTTTTCAAATGTTTGTTTACGTTTTAAAATATTAACGATTTAGGAAAGAAACAATAATTTAAACTATATAAAAGTGTGTTCGTTTCTTTTTATATTTTAGAATCTAGTTTATACGTCTTTATAAATTTTATTACAAAAATTTACTATTAATCTCCTACAATACGACCAAAAATGGACCGTATTTGCTTTTCCCGTTCATTGCATAGACATTAAACGAAATACTGTGAGTACATTTAAGGCTTATAACGTTCTACATGAAAAAGAAATTCCATCTGCTATCTATCATTTATACGTATCATGTTAAGTTAGTTGTTTTAGTCCTTGCAATTTCTGTATGCATGTGGCTCATTTGTTTACTCCTTGTATATAGTTAACCATTAGTATAACGACTCAAGGAATAATCTATATTCAATAAAATTAAGTTGCGTGTTTATCGAGAATTTTTATGAATTTATTCTTTCATTTTCTACAAGCGTTTAAGTTTATTTAGTATATAATTACCAAAGAATGAATGTAACACATGACTTGAAAATTCACAGTGATATTTTTTGAAAGGACATTGGTTTCCATACTCGACAAATAGAGGTTCGTATTATTAATGCAAGAAAGTGACCAGAGTGTTTCATAAATTGTAATAGTAAAATAAATGATTCCTAGTTTCGAGGCAATACACAAGTTGTAAACATATTTTATTTTCCTAATATATACATCAGTAACGTTGGTACGCATGTACCAAGAATTTAGAGAAAGATAATTTAGAATGTTTACGACAAACATCTGCGGAATACATATTATTATTTGGAAATAATTCATGACAGTAACTACATCCAACAAATCAGTCATTTTGCAGAGAAATATTTTGCTATAATACGGTACCGAAAAAACGTATTTTCTGCTTTTAGAATAAGTGTCACCCGATGCACTACGCATTCGATGGACTTCGCGGATTTTTTAGATCATATTGGAAACGGCATCTGAAGAATGACAAAGACTAGTTCCCAAACGTAAACGTAGTTAAGTCGTCGAAATAACCTTTATTTATTAATGTGTCGTATGCGTTTTCGTGAATGATTAGCTCAGGTACGTATTCGTAATTTTATTAACATTGCAATGATGCGTATTATTTTCGTGGGCAAAGTGTGTTTTTGAATACGTGAGATACGTATGAGGAATTTATTATACTCCTAGACATGTTTGATATAACTCATTTTTATGATTTTTGTAACATTGATATTAAAATTCGTTTGACAAAATTTAAAAGTTGCAAAAACTAAGATCATAGTATATTTTAGAGTGTTTTCATTTTATCAATTAGACATTGTCAAGCCATTTAATGTTTGCAACAGGCCGTGACATTTTGTATAGATTCCTTGAATCATTTCAAAAGTTTGTTTACGTTCGTAAAGAATGAAGTTTTAAGCAAGAAGCAATAGTTTTTACCTTGTATATGAATGTTAGGTTAATTTTATATTTCACAACTGTTTTATATTCTACTTGAATCGTATTTATTAATTATTCTAATAACATTGTAATCTGCGATATTATTGTAATCTGCAAATTTAATACTAATTGTCTTAGCGTATTAAAGTTGTATTACTCCTGATATTACATGCATTTATAATACGAAACTTGGGGCGTAGGGGGAAGGAGATAGTTTGCACTTTGGAAGTTCGAAGGCTCGTAACACGAGAGAATCATTGCACAGTTTTACTGAGTTTGATCTGCATAATATTTTACGAAATAATATGTTACTTTCAATTTTAAAACTACTTTTGTGTTTTATACAAAGTAAAGGAAATCCTTATGCCTATGAAAGACGTCCGCGGCTGATATTTATTTTGATGCCCCTCTCCCTCCCCACAAGTCTCCATTATCCGTCCGGGCGTGACGTTCACTAACTCAGCAAACTTTGCCCCTTATCGGATCGGCCGTGTGACCCCACATTTAAAAAATTAGTTCTATGTTGTAGGAAAATTTTCCCTCAAATAACATATAATAAACATGAAATAAATGCAGAACAAATATGGGTCCCGAGTGGTTGCTTCCGCCGGAAGTTTAATACTAACGCATAAGACTGAGGAGTTGAAAATTTTCTAAACTGGACAAATTTACAAAAAACATACAAGAAAAACCTCCCACGCTTTTAAATGAAGAATTATTTATAAAAATATTTACAATTAATTACCGCTCTGAATGTTTCGAAAAACCAAAATATATGCTTCTAACGATCGTGCAGGTGGCGGATTGATGGACACCTGGAATGAGCTGTCGTCTCCTGCAATCACAGATCTCTTGCGCCTGCGCAGTTCTGCTAAATTGAGATTGCCGCTTAAAAGTTATATTATTTAATCAGTATGCGGCAGATAGCCGCTCTGGCGACCACGCCGTGTCGCCGCTTGAACATGTCGCACATGTAGAATGAAAGGGGCACATCTCGAAATCGCTACTTTTGGGAAATCGACTTCAAGTTCTTCATTTTTTGAAATCCTTGCTCTGGCTCCAGAAC
Source organism: Laupala kohalensis (assembly GCA_002313205.1). NCBI lineage: Eukaryota > Metazoa > Arthropoda > Insecta > Orthoptera > Trigonidiidae > Laupala > Laupala kohalensis. The sequence goes on from NNCF01140608.1 coordinate 33,413, forward strand.
CAGAGAGAATCGTAACTTTTTTGTTTTATTCGATATGTAAAAGGCTCTAGTTTTCACCTATAAGGAGGTTTCCCGAACACTAAAGTTTCTTATCCTAGTGGTCAGGTACAGCCTTAGTTTAGAGTAGTCTTTCTGCCTCCGTATGTAACATGCGGAAATTCGAATTTTAATCTTTAATCACAACGAAGCCTCACTTTCAGTGAATGAGAGCGACGGCAGTAGCCGCTCTTGTAGGAACTCTTGTTGTAAAATGACAATCAACATTATTAATAATAACTGGACTACCTAATCGTAGGTAAATAATAATCTTAGATACCTCATTAAACATCTGAAAAGTAACAAAATATAAATAGGTAGAAAATGGCATCGGAAAATATCCTAAGACTTTGAGTCAAGAATCGGAGGTACCTAAGGTATGTTAAAAATTAGGTACGTTGGAAAAAAATCTCAAATATTCACAGAAAGACAAATAAGCATTCGGAATAATTTTCTTTTCGAACAGTTTCATCAGTTCATTTTTCTTTTTTTTCGTTTCCGCATGGTTTTGTGTATACAGGTTTGAGAATCGATGTACGAGTATATGAAACTTTTTCGGAAGAAGAGCGTTTCGCTCGAGACGGAGCCTTGAAAACTATGGTTTTGAAGGCTTCATCGGAGTAGGAGAGCTTATAATCAAACCTGTCCGTTTGATTATAATGATTATCTGATTATAATGATTATTTGATTACAATGATTATATATTATGATTATTTGTCAACTTCAATATTTTGATGTCATTAAAATGAATTTCCTCATCATCGGTGTTCGTGGTGAAATTGTTTCCGATGAGAGAAGTGAAATCATAGAAGTCTTGATGGCACAGGTCTTTCACGTCGAAAGAGGAGTTTTTCTCTCCCTTATAATTTGTGAATACTGCATTGATGTATAGATGAGTCCAGACTTCAATGCGCGTTGCACTTGCCTTACGATCACTGAATGAACAGAGTCCCCTTCATTCTGAGTATGACCTTTGATTATATACTTGTGTGTCACACTTTTTTAATTTGGCAATTCATTCAACGCGTAACCATACGAGCCAATTTTGAATTTATTCTTGTTTTGACTTGTGCAGTTGTCCAAATAGAAAATTATCTCAAAATCGTCTTGGGACTTCTGTTCCATGCATTTCCAAACGCAAGATGCAATTTCGTTCGCGCCCCTGTTGGCTTTTCCTTCATGCCAAAGGTAATAGTACGACTGCAAACTCTTGATGTCGTAAATCGTGAAGTTATACGTTGCAACCTTACTCAGGTAATAAAAAACCGAAATGTCACCTTTCGGTAGTGGCAATACTGCTTGGAGGTCATACGTGCACACGACAACATCCTTTGGAGTGTTCTCATCCCAGTTCTATTCTTCTCGCGACAATGTTTTCTCTTCAAGATCTTTGAAATAACCAACATCAGCTTTTTTCTCCTCCTCCGTCTTATTCTTATGGGCTTCGCAATCCTCGCAGATCCTCCTTCGGTCGAAAAAATGAGATGTTGAATTTTTTTTTGAAAATGTTGCAATACATCTTATAATTCACAAACGGTTCATTGTTGTTTTCGCAGATTGCTTGGTAGTCTCTATAAAGATTCATTGAGAAAGATTGAGAGTACAATATGACACGGTATAGGTTCACGCAGCAATGACCCATACCGGCATGAGCATACTCTTCTTTCCTTAAAAAAAGTGCCTATCAACGGCTGTGTTTTTCGTGTAAATATGGTTTTTTCATTTAATTCGTCCCTTTAATAAATCCTTTTTTTGTACAAAATTATTACCAGGGATTTAGGTCTCTTTTCTGAAAACTCTAATTTTGGATGTCTGTCGTTACAATTATTGTTAATGATTTTGAAACATTTACACTGATAAACAATATCATTTTGTTATCAAGTATCAGAAGCAATATATGACAATAGTTTTATGCTTTCAAAAATACAATCGAAGGTAATTGATACTCCTTCCTGATTCTTCGTTGCATTTTCTTTATCGAAAAATGTTGGATAAATTATGATTTTGAAAACTATCCTTAAACGGAAGGCATGTAGTATGAAAATCGCTCCACCTATTTTAAATTGATCTAAAAAAGGAAATATGAAGAAGTATTTTCTATCACAAGAACTTGAACGTATCGCGGCGAAACGGCACACATAGAACTCAATGTTATGATTTTCAAAATGTCGTTTATAAATTAAATAAATCGGAATTTATAATTTTTTAACAAAGAAATGTGTAATGTACAAGTTACAAAAATAAACTTACATTTTGAAGTTCCAGGACGCCATAACATGTACATAGACATCCAAGAGCAGATGAAACATTAACAAAGCACGCGCAGAGATTAATAGAGGAAATATGTACTAGATACCTGGTTGCCTTCTATTCGCACTATGATTCGTGTTTGTCGACCGAAATATGTATTGACACAGCTGTTTTGTTGTGTATAACACTACATTTTGATACATAGTTCCCTAGAGGTCTTAATATGTAAAATGCATCATTTCGTTTTCGAAAACTAACGAATAAATTGTAATTTTTAAAACCACCCCCTGATTGGAAAGTTCAAAGCACGAGAACCAATGCATCTACCTCAAAAAATGGCATTTAGGCTTTCAGTTGGAAATTTAGTGAGGAATATTTCTCCCTATAAGAATATCGTTCTCAAAAATCTAACTATTTTGTCACAACGGCAATAACCGCTCATGTGCACCTTAGGGGTGGTTTTTGAGGTGCGTTGCTCCAAAAAATTTGGGGGAGAATAAATAATAGTGAACAATACCAAGTTCCTAAACTTGACGAATTGTTATTCCCCTAGTTTTGCTCATTTCAGTGTACTTTAAGTATAATGACGAAATGTACTCTAAATTAAATTAAGAAAAAAGAGGAACGTGAAGGCGAGTAATTAGCAGTTTTAATTACGGAAGAGTTTGAAATATTTTCTATAATAGTGATATATAGAAATGATTCCTTGCAATTCAGAAGATCCTCAAGGTTTCGTTTTGGGCGCTATTGGTGTCTGGGCATGAGGACCCACTGACAGTAGAACACACGGCGCCCAAAATTGCACGGTTATGCGGTGGCACAGAGTGGCGTGGGTGGAGAGCGAGAGTGGTGGTGGGGGGAGCTGAGGACCGCAGCAGGGAGAGCCGCTGCCGCCGCCACTGCTGCTGTTGGAAGTATCGATCTGCCTGGCCTCAGGGCGAGGGCGGACACAGGGGTATATGGAAGCAGGGGCCGGAGGATGGCAAAAGGGGTGTTGGAGAGGACCAGGCGGTGCAGCGGCAGGAGGTGGATCTGAGAGCGTCTGTGCTGCTGCAGTCGCGGAGGCGGCGGACGGGAGTGGATGGCTACCAAGACAGCGGCCAGAGACTCGACTTACGTCCATGTGATTCCCTTTGTTATAGGTCACGATTTAAGTCCCTCTACATCCAAACAGTGGAAAACTCTTGTAAAGAATCTTAAACGAGGAAGCGACTGATACGCCCTGCAGCCGAATTTCTGATCTCCAGGCAAGTCAGGCAGAGACTAAGAGAGCCTGGATCAACAAAGTTCACACGCAGTGTGTTCATGTATCTTTAAGTATTGTACAAAATCTTCAACTTGTGCCCTTTTAAGTTCTCAATAATGTCTTTAATCATCTTTTGAAATCTGCTCGACCTAATTTCATGAATCATTCTTGTAAGTGTAAGAGAACAGGGGTAACATGTATTAACGGCAAATTTTGAACAAACGTCCATTCACTTCTCGATTTATTGATTCAGTCCCTTGAATCATTTCCTATAACCGCTTTGTACTGCCATTATATATTTTTCTTTCTTTCTGTGAGAAATGTTTGTTTTCATATCTTAAATTCCACGACGATAAAGCTCTAGACCCTGTACCTGAACCTTCATTGTCTCTCATACCGGACAAATCATTCTTCACTATTACAAACACGTTGACGATGAGGTTCATACTCAACTTCAGAAATTTTCTAAACTTTCTTGAAGTGAAATGATGAAGACTAAGATTCGTATCTAACAATCGACTAATCGTATAAAGCAACGATGACACATATCGTCAAAACGAGGTTCTAGGAATGTTCATAATCACTTTCAGCTCTTTCATTATTTTACATAATGTAGCTACGTGGCATTCGTCTATTCTAGTCCAGAAGGTAATGTGAAGTCTTTACTTTGTCACAATGAAATACGATTATATTAACACCGTTATTTATGCAGATTTTAACTGTGTAGGAGATGTGAAAAACTCCTGCATTTGGAAATGAATTGGCGCCCGGATGAAACAAGAAACAAAGATGTATTAGAGGAAGAAGAGAAATTGTAGGAGTGAAAATAGTTGTCAAGTTCATGAAAATGAATGTGGGGACTACACAACCGGAGGATGCGAGAAAAGAGAAATTGCATTAAAGAGTTTACAATCGACGGTTGGTTCCAAAAACGGGATGCAGTGAACAGTGAGACAAAGAAGCTTGAAAAATAAAAAATGACGGAACAAATAGAAGCAAAAATGGTAAAAAGAAGATAAAATGAGAAATGAAACGTGTATGAAGAGTTTGTCATTCATTTTCAGATTCTGATAATTCCCTTTGTTTTTTCCCTTCAATGCAATATAAAATGGTACTGTAAAAATGCATGTTTTTTCATGCACTGAGAGAAAGAAGATTGGGAGCAAAGTTAGGATAAAGTTATTATATTAACTGATTAGAACTCTTAATTGTAACTTTATTATAGCTGAGTGTTAAGGGAAAAGCTTCATGAATCATGATAACATACTCCGAGCTAACATCAGTGGTGGTACCATTGAAGCGAAATTGACCTAGATGTATGCGGACTATGAAGGAGGTGAATTGTTGTTACCATTTTTAAATACATTAACAAGATTTCTACTTTTTGCCATAGTAACCAATTTCTTTCTTTCATAACATGCTTTCAACGGCATGGCCATCATCATCAGTGAATCAAAACGTTTGAAATATCTGGCAAGAAATATTTTTGCTATACATTTCCATTCTTTTGAGGAATTCATAATTTAAATACGTTTATTCTTCACTGACCTTGAGGCAACTTTCGAACGTCATTGGTTGAATGTGCAGATACAGACCAACCGATATGAGTAGGTAATCTGAAAACCACTTTATCAATGGAAACTACATATATGCGATAAAATTATCCTCTCAATTACATTAGCTTCACTCGTACCTCCTAGACTATCTGTGTCACTTATATTTTCATCTGAATGAAGCTCTTTCACATTATTGCGCACATAAATCATTGTAATGTTTGTTTTTCATGCCAACATAAATTAAACATCAACGTTTTCTACATTGGCGTTCTTAACTGATAAATTAATTTATTTTAACATTTTGATATTCATAAACTTGATCATGATTAAGATTTCATGAACATCATTAAATTAAGAGTTACGACCTTTATTGATTGATGTGTATGTTATGTTATTTGTGTTTACTATATGCTTTCATGATTTTGGAACGGAATGCCATGTAAATGCACTCAAACAGCACTTCTCAAAGTAAATGAAGACGTAAGAAAAGCATTAGATGATAGAAACGTAACAATTATAACGTTATTGAACTTCAGCAAAGCCTTTGACTCGGTTGATCACGATATTTTGATAGCTGAATGTAAAAATATTGGTCTATCTGAACATACACTTTCTTGGATTTCAAGCTGAAAGGAAACAAGTTGTAAAATTTGGAAGTAATATTTCCAATTCAAAATGTATTTTCCGTGGAGTTCCCCAAGGTTCTATACTTGGTCCACTATTGTTTATAATATACGCAAATGATATTTCTAACGTGCTTTCTTCCTGCTAGCATCACATGTACGCGGATGATCTACAGATTTATGTTTCAGGTAATGTGTGCGAAATTGATAACCCCGCAAATAAGTAATAATATCCTTAATTTCTAGTAGATTGGTCAGAGTGTAATGGACTAAGTTTAAGTCCATCGAAGTCATAAAGTATAATCATTGGATCCGTTCATTCCCTAAAACACATCAACAAATGCTATCTCACTTCAATAAAAATCCGAGATGAACAAATCTCTTGGTGTTCTCACATAAGGTATCTTGGTGTCACTTTCACTTCTTCACTTCAAAGGGATAAACACGTAGCTAATGTACTTAAGAAAATATACGCTTTCCTTCATGTCCTTAAACTTTTTCATAAACTTCTTCCAACCTGAACCAAAAATGATATCCTCATTCGTATACCCTCATTTTGACTGCTGTGACGTTCTTTTCACGGATATCAGTATTAGTCTCGCAAATAAACTTTAGCTGATTCAGAATTGTTGTATTCGATACATTTACAACTGAAGAAAATTTGACATTTCGGGCTTCTATCACTCAAATAAGATTTTATCATTACACAGTGGGCGTAAATTACAGTATTGTATTGCGTTACCAACTACTATGTAGGAACATTCCTTCACATTTATTTGAGCGTTTTAAATTTTTTAACTCTTTACGTTTTCTGGAATCAAAACTTCTTTCTATACCCAAACATAAGCAAGGTTTTTACAATAACTTTTACCGTAGGAGTAGCTAGAATGTGGAATTTTCTCCCTATTACAATCAGGAATAGTTTTTCAATACTCCCTTTTAAGAAACATGTTCTTAACATATATCTCTCGGAATCTCTCTAAAAGTAGCTGACTTGTCCAGGGAAAGATAAAGATAGAAATTCAATAAAACTCTCGTAATGAAATAGGTCAAATTTATTGTCAAATTTTAATTATAGAGAGTATATATATTTTTTTTTCATGTAGTATACATTATTTTGAATTTTCCAATAATAATAAAGTTATCTTATTAAATAACCATAATGTGGATTAAAACAATTAAATATGTATTTAAAATGTAATTTATTTGGTTAGTCCTAATTGTAATTTAATATAAATATAAAAGTTATATTTGTTACTATATTACTAATAAATTTAAATATGTTTAATGTTATTATGAAAATAATATTTGATAATTTGTGATAATCATATTGTGAAGACTTAAAGTCATAAATTTGTAAATTTTAATTTCGTGATTTAAAATGTAATGTAATATTTCTCGCGATAAGTTGTAATATTATATTATAAATGAAGTATTTTGCATTTTATTTAATTATTATGTATCACACACATTGTAGTTTATTATCTAATATTTGTTCTAACTTCAGCCGTCATCCTAATTGAGGTTTTTTCTAGGGTTTCCTCAGTTGCTTAAGGTTAATACCTGGATGATCCCTAGTTTGATTCCCCAGAGTAGAGTAAATTTACAGTCCTCCCTTTTTGTGGTATAATTTATGGATATATTGAATGTATGTATTGTTATTTATGTATTATTATCATGTATTTATTTGACTGTGGTAAGGCGGAAGAGCAGTCCTGATGGCTTGAGCCTAACCACAAAATAAAAGATGTTTATTATTATTATTAAGTATTTAAATTATTGAAGAAACACCTGACAATCTTACAAGTCTGTAGACGAAACGTTTTGTTCTAAAGTATGACAAATGAACAAAGAAAAGTCGTAAGTAATTCAGTCGTCTCATGATCGTCGTCGCGTGAGCATCTTCCTCCGAGCGCTCCCGGCTTTGCAGGTGTTTACTTCAGCAGGTAGCCGATGGGCAAGCAGTGTCATCATCTACTTTCAGTAATAAGATAAGTACACATTTTTCAGTAAATACTGTTTTTGTCAAATAAATTATTTAAAAAAAAAATGACTATAGCAGTTTTTTAGTGCGATCTCTTTGTTGTGTTCACTTGTCCATCTATTGTTCAATCAGCCTTTTTCTTTTTTTTTTCCTTTTTCGTTTTTCTGAGATAAATAAGTTAATAATGCTTCCCAAACCTGCCAAGTCTGTTAGTGGACCTCAAGTTTCTTCTGAGATTGCCAATGCAGCGCAACAGGTCTTGCAGTCAGGAGATGTTCTAAATACGTTAGCCAACTTAGTGACGGAGCTAGTCTGTAAGCGACTAGAAGAAACGATTAATTTTAATATCAATTTGGTTTCAGATCTAAAAAAGGATCTAGATACGTCTAAAGAGGAAGTTACCGATCTGACCAACTCGAGTTGTATACGCGTCGCAACTCGCTGCGTATCTTCGGAGTCGCGGAGTCGGAGAAGGAGGACACGGACATCTTGGCTATGAATGCCACTAAGCAGATAAGTGTACTTCTTGATTTATGTGACACAGATAGAAGTCACAGAGTTGGTCCGAAGATCCAGGGTAAAATTCGCCCGATAATCGTTAAATTTGTTTCTTATAGGAAACGACGAGAAGTATTTCGCGCAAAACGTCAGTTAAAAGGGACTGGTATTACGATTCGGGAGGATCTTCCGAGATGTAGACTGGAGGTTCTTCAGGCTGCCATTGCGCGATAAGGGACCTCGTATGTATGGACTGAGGATGGCATATTTGTAGTAAAGAAAGGAACGACGCGCCACCGAATCCAAACTATGGCTGAGCTCTCAAAACTTAACTAGCCGTGCGCTCGGTTCTACTCTTTTTAACAAACCAGAGAAACTTCAATTTTCTTGATTGTATTTTTCCTTTTTCTCGTTTGTTGTTTTTTTCTTCTTAATTTTTAATTTTCTCTCTACTTCTAGTCCTTTTCCTATAATTCTTTTTTGGATCCTTTTTGTCTATTGATCTACAACATTCCCCCTTTTTCACTTACGGAAGTGAACTACTTTCCTTGTCACCAAATCTTTATTAAATTTCTTTGATTTATTTTTTCTCTCTTTCCGTTTTTTCCCCTATAGGAATTTAACGAAGAATTTTGTTTTCTAACCTCTACTTTACTACTCAGGTCTTTCATATAACTTATATTGACGTTAAATTACTGTTCAGCATTTATTCCTTGTCTTTTTGTTTTTTATTTATTTATTCCAATTATTACTTGGTAATTGTGGAGCTTTAGCAATATTATTAAAGAATGATAAATTGAAAGGCGTTTCTAAGTTGCTCATTGTTTTATTGGTGTAAAGCTTTTTCGGCTGCATAGCAGCCATGGTTTTTCATTTTCATTGTTCTTTCCTTTCTTTTAACAACAACCAAAATTACACTTCTTTCGATACTGTTGCACTCAATTATTGTATACTTTCATATTATGTTTCTATTTTTATTCTTGTCATTTTATGTACATTTATATTTTTCAGTGTATGTTACTGACGATGGCTGCTATGCAGTCGAAAAAGCTTTATACCAATAAAACAATGAGCAACATAGAAACGCCTTCCAATTTATCATTCTTCCAATTATTATTTTCCAAAGTTTAAAGAAGATTATTATTTATTCATCATTTCAATATTATAGCTTTTAGTAATTTGTGTGAACTGAATTAATTCTCAATATTACTGCACCACATCCTCTCTGAATGTTCCGTCGCATGTACACCCCTTAAGAATTTTCAGAAATATTTAAGTAAAACTTTTCCGCATGCAATCTGTACAACTTTTAGAAACTTCCCAAACCCTTTTCCAAGAAATTGCCTCGGCTGCCACCGGTGTTTCGTAAGACAACGCCCTTCGTAATCCTTATCCGTATACTCCATTTGAAGCGCAAGTCAAGTCACTATCACTCTGAAGTTCTTAGAATCCTGTCTAACTGTGAACTCCATGTAAGTGAAACATGGCTAAAAAATTCTTTAAGTTCGGGATTAGTCAATGTCCCCGGATATCGCCTTTTACGAGCTGACAGAAATGTGTGTGGAGGTGGCGGAGTTGGGATATTTATCCGCGGTGATTTAAAAAGCAAAGTTGTATTCTCTTCTGAAAACGATATTACGCGAAAAGACGAGTTGTTGAAATTACCTTAATTAGCGGTTATATACAAACCCCCTAAGCGTGGTAATATTCATGAGCTTGATGAATTATTTTCATTTTTTGCAACTAAATTTGATTCTATAATCGTGATGGGTGATTTTAACTGTGATCTAGAAAAAGAAAATTCTTCACACGCAATTAACTTTAATAGATTATTTCATGGTATGAATTTAAAAATTCTTTCTCTGGAACCGATTCATCACGCAAATAATTCTGATACTTGGATCGATCATATTACTTCAAACCCGGAAAAGATTTGATTATAGGGGCAAATTCCAGTTCCCGGTATCTCTTAGCACGATTTAATTTATGTTTCTTATGGTCTGAAATGACCTAAGTATGTACCGAAAAGGCCAAACACCATGCATCAATGAATATTTAAAGCTAGGAGTGTTTTTTATAAAACGTTGAGAATTATTTAGAAAATCATTTCTATTTTACTTCTGTCACTGAAGTAGGGATATGGAAGATCATAATGAGTTTAAAATCAAACGTCTTGGGCTCAGATAAATTAAACGCTAGACTATTAAAATTATGCAGTTTCTTCTGTGTTTCACCTATAACGGATATTATCAATTATTCACTCTCCAGTGGTAGCTTCCCTACCACTGGAGAGTGAATAATTGGAAAACTTCCTTTGTGCACCCTCTCCCCAAAACATCGCATCTCTCAAAACCAATTGAGTATCGACCAATTAGTATTCTCCCCACTGTCAAGAATATTAGAAAAAGTTGTTCGAAATCAAGTGGAGAGCTACCTCAATCACAAAAATATTATTAATGAATGTCAATCCTGTTTCCGTTTAGGTAGAAGTACAGGAACTGACTTGTTGAATGTTATAGAAGTTGCTCGAAATTCGATTGACGCGGGAAACGTAACTATTCTTGTCCTCGATTTTAGCAAGGCATTTGATTCAGTTGATCACGATATTTTGTTTTCAAAAATGAAGACTTCAGGTTTCGGATGGCCTTCAATAAAATGGTTTTCGGAATATTTAACAGGACGAAAACAAACTGCAGTATCTGGAAATAACACATCTTCTCTTCAAACGGTGCGTGGAGTTGCGCAAGGAAGTGTCTTCGGTCCCCTTACTTTTTAAATTTACGTTAATGACGTCAACAAATCTCTTAAGCATAGCAAATTTCTAATGTAAGCCGACGATCTTCAAATTTATATTAGTGGCAAACCGTCTAACATAACTTCAATTGGGCAAAAACTTAACAAAGATCTCACCTCATTCAGTATGTGGGCAAAATCTATCGGCCTCCTCTTAATCCGTCTATATCACAATGCTTATTGCTTGGTTCAAAGAAAACCCTCAGTAAACTTTCAAACTGCAGTTTACCCAATATATCAGTTAACAAGACTTCTCTTGTTCGGTGCAGTCACTTGAAAAATCTAGGAATTTATATTGAAAGCTCGCTGAGTTGGGAAACCCAAATAGACGAAACGTGTAAAGACGTTTACTCCACCATCCACTCTTTAATACGACCTTTTACCAACAGGAGTAAAGGAAATACTTGTTAAGTCTCTTGTCATGCCGCACTTTGATTACTGCGACTTTCTTTTCACTGACTTGACGGAAAAAATAAAACGTAAATTACAAGTAGCTCAGAGCTCATGTATTCGTTTCATTTTTGATCTCAGGAAGTATGACCATGTGACAATTTTTCAAAAAATCCAGGACACACACTCGAGGAACGTCGAACGCTGCATTGCCTATCTCTTCTTTATAAAATAATAAAAAATGGTCATTTGACAGTTTTAGCAAAACTTTAACTTAAATTTTTGAAACTGGATCGCGCGCGAGGCTCACATCTCTCTATTCCTCGGCATGCCATAACTCGTTATATTAAATCCTACACAGTACACACAATACGAGTACACACTCGTACGTTCTTGGAACAAACTTCCTGCTCAACTAAAATCTCCATCAACTTTTTCTTCTTTCAAGCGACGTCTTACCGAGTGGATGGAAAATAATGCCTTTTAGTATTTCCACATTCTCTGTCTATTCTTTTTCCTTCATTTGTATGCTTTCTTTCTTTCCTCGCCTTCCTTTCATTATTTCTCTTCTCTACTTTTACATTATCTCTCTTTCATTCTTTCAGTACTCTAGCTTCATATGATCTTATGTAATATATAATTTGTAAATAGTGTAATATGTATCTAGAAAGGTATAATCATATTATAATACATAATTTGTAAATATTATCATTATGTAATAATTTGTTTTGATATCCTTATTGTAATTACTATATTTTGCTATTTGTATATTCATGATTATATTGTACTGTAACTGCTGCTTTTAACCCATGATCGGTACTAAGCCGCCACCCTGATTGGGATTTCCTGGGTTTACTCAATCGCTTAAGGTTTTACCTGGATGGTCCCTAGTATTGCTTCCCAGTTTTAAATGTAAATACTATCCTCCCAATTTTCATCTTGTATTTAAAATGTGAATTTTTTAAAATTGTTTGACGGAAGAGCAGACCTTGAGGTCTGAGTCTCGCCAAAATAAAGGCACTTTTATTATTATTATTATTATGTTGTTTCTTGATTTATTTGAACAAGTAGTGCTGTCTTTGCTTTAAATTTGTAAGAAGGCAGTTTAATTCGATCTGTTACTCTTCCCCCTTCAGTTCACTATATTTACACTTGGTCTAACGCCACTTACACCCGACCTATGTTATTTTTCTTCATCAGAATTTGTTGGTAACACGTTGAAAATACTTGAACCATGTGTCAACAAATATAGTTGTGCTACATCGTGGGCACTATCAATGTGGGTTTTATGTTGTTATAACATCTTATGCTTGGGAAGGCAAAATAAAAGTGAATGAGAGAAAGTGGTTAGAATGCCCAGAGAAAGTTATCTTAACATTGGCTTCTACGAGAGCTGAATTTCAAATATCCACGGTGTTGGAGTCATGTTTCTAAGGGTGAGAAGTGGTTAGCTGAGGGCTAGGTGATACGGTTTTCGTGAAAGGATTCTACTGGAATTGGGTTGGAGTTGAATGCTGCACAAACTTGGGTCGTAAGTGAACACGAGAATGCATGCATCGCCATTGTTCCAAACATGAAAATGTTATAAATTTTAATAGCTTTATCCAATTTTCAGTAATCGTTCCTAAATATTACAAAGAAACTTCACGTATCACTGATAAATTTCAAAACTTTCTGATTACTACCAGAGTTTTCAGATTTAGTAACAAATACATAGTTTACTAAGTGAATTGTAACATTTTATATAAATATATTATTGCCAGGGTTATTACGGAGATTGGTCCTCTACAACTTTGTAGCGGAAACATGTGAAATCGAACATGCGTTTGGCTCTACTAAGCTAAATTCTTAACGAAGAAGAATGCAATAAAATATGAATTTACTGAAGAATGAATTAGTGAGTTCACTCAGACAAAAATTGAACAACTAAAAATAAAGTTAGGAACTAAATATAGCCCAGATTATGATCGGATAACAAGTGAAATTATTAAAAATATCAATATTGAAGAATTAGAAAGGGTTTATTCAAAATGTTTTCAGTGTGGATAATTCTCTCGAGCGTGGAGGGTTGCTGAAGTTAAATTATTCTTAAAAGGAGAGAACAGAGATAAAGGCAAAGAAGGGTCTTGTAGACCAATTTGCTTATTACCAGCTTTGAGAAAGTACCAATGGATTCGAACATGGTCTGATCCCCCCTTGCTTCTAAACTAATGGGATTACGAAACCTCAGGAGAAGCCTCGGAATGCAAGACTAAATACGAAACGAATCAGGCAAAGAATTATGGATATGAATATCGGAACATGGAATTTGAGAAGTGCTAATAGTATTGGTGATCTAAAGAAATTAATGCGTGTGTTTGATGGCTACAAATTGCATATCATAGCAATTCAAGAAACTCGATTGGAAGGGAAAGGTGTTATGGATATAGGTAATTATACTCGTATAATTATGTTCAGTGGGAAAGAGAAAGGGCGCAAAGAATTCGGGGTCGCCTTTGTTGTACATAAAGACCTTAGAAGTAACATTATTGACTTTAAACCAATTAATGAAGGAATATGTATTATTAGACTGAAAACAAAACTCTTCAACCTGACAATTATTAATTTCCATGTACCTACAAATGGAAAGATGAAATAGATTATCAATCTAGCAAAGAGTAAAAATATGGTCATATCCCCTACTACTTTTATTCACATTGACAAACATAAAGACATATGGAGAAGTCCAAGTAGTACAGGATATCAAATAGACCACTTCCTTTTAGACAAAAGAGGGTCAGTAGTGTCATCGATGTAAGATCGTTTCGAGAAGCCAACTACGATTCGGATCATTACTTAGGTAAGATTAAGTATCGCAACCGAATAGCTGTACAGGGGCTTAAAGGAAGTGCAAAACAAAAGAAATCTATGGTTGAAGAAATTACAGAAATTAAATATGAGAAAAGAGGATATCGGAAGGTTTAGTTCACGGTACCCAAAAGAATTGTATAGGGGATGACTGGAATTCTTTGAAATATATAAGTAAGCGTATGATAGTATCATTCGACAACAACTGTATGTTACAATGAAATATTTCAAAATTCCAGATAAGTTGATAAGGCTGACCAAACCAAATAAAAGAATATTACCTTCTAGAAAAGTCTAGTTCCAACATGTTCACCTCATGATTAGTGTTATACTGTATTGTTGGAACTTTATACCTATGCAGCCTCCTTCTGCAAGTATCACAGAAAGATTCTATTGAGAAATGATTGTTACTTACATTCTTTATTTTTACAAGGTACAAGGTAGAAAAACTGGTTTGATGCAGAATGTGAGGAAATAGAGAGAAAAACAAAGCATATAGGCACATGATAGGACACAAGAGCAAGAGAGGAAAAATATGAAAAACTTCGTAGAGAAGCAGAAAAGTTGTTAAGAAAAGAGAAAGTATAGAGGAAAGTATAAATACAATTCAAGATAGCTTGAACAAACGTAATCTAAAAGAAGTTTACAGACAAATTAATGTAATGAAGAAAGGATATAAGCTGAGGACACAGATTTGTAGGAACATAAAAGGAGAAATTATTGGAAATGAAGAGAAAGTTAAAGATAGGTGGACATAATATTTTTCAGGACTACTGAACAAAAGTGAACAAATTGTACGCGTCTCAACTAATGAACAACTTCAAGTAACAGATAAATACTGAACCACCCTCATGAAGATTTTAAAGCTGTTTTAAATAAATTAAATAACAAATCAACAGGAAGGGACAATATCCCTGCAGAACTGCTTCAATATGAAGAAGAACAGCTATGGAATCACCTCTATTATATTATAGGAAACGCATGGATGGAAGAAGTTATGTCTGAAGAATGGGAGACCACCGGTATCTGTCATGTGTACAAGAAAGGAGACAAACTACTTTGCGATAACTATTGAGGTATCAGCCTGCTTGATACTGGTTATAAAATCTTTACTAAACTGATACATGGAAAATTAACACCATATGTTGAAAATGTAATTGGAGACTACCAAGCAGACTTCCGTAGAGGTACATCTACTGTAGAACAAATATTCACGTTGTGGTGCATATTATATGAATGTAAGGAATACAATATAGAAGTACACCAAATATTCATAGACTTCAAGCAAGCGTGTGATAGTATCATTCGACGACAACTGTATGTTACAATCAAATATTTCAAAATTCTAGATAAGTTGATAAGGCTGACCAAACCAAATATAAGAATATTACCTTCTAGAAAAGTCTAGTTCCAACATGTCCACCTCATGATTAGTGTTATACTGCATTGTTGGAACTGTATACCTATGCAACCTCCTCCTGAAAGTATCAGAAATATTCTATTGAGAAATGATTGTTAATTACATTCTTTATTTTTCTTCTAGAATCCTTTCACAGCATACTGTTATTCCTCAATTAGCACCTGTGGGAATAAAAACAAACAATTTAAAGGCACTATCAAAATCTAAGTGACACTATTAAATCATTAGACGGCGGTAGTTTAATGGTAGCGTCTTCGCTTCCACGATCCCGCTGAGTGATAGAGTGTGGGTTGAGACCCTGCGCGGCCGAAATAGGTGAGGTTTTCAGCTGGAGTTTCTCTCACATGCTCCAGACAAATGTCGGTTTGCAAAAGGGTAGTTTAAAATTACCACATCAGATAGCTCCAGCGACCGAGCACACGAAAGGCCAGCAAAATAAATTCAGAATTCTTGCATCAGAGAGCGTGGCTGTCGCTAGTCCTTGACAGTCGAATGACGATGGACTTTCATCTGTTTTAGGCTGCTTCTTTTACGAGAAACGAGCTCGAGGAAGAAAATACGTATTGTATCTCATAAAATTCGTTTTATGCTAATTTTTTCATATTGAAACATTTATCTAAAATTCACATTATAAATAGTGTGAATTATTTCTTAATTTCAAGTTATTATTAGCAGAGCAATCAAAACTTCCGAACAATGAAATCTTATTTTTTATAAGCTCCAATGAGATTAATTTTCCTTCAACAAAGGTGTATTTTTTATTGAAGTGATCTTTGCATTCACACTCGTGAAAACGCTGTTCCTAGGATTCTGCTTGCAGCTCACATCTTCAGGCTGATTGTACTCCGGCAGAATTTTGTGCTTTGTGTTAAACAACGTGTGACCCATCTGTTCCAAACATAATCAGTGAGATAGACCCCCATGTAGTTGGCAGGTTGCTCTGTGCACGTGGTGGATCTCAGACGATAAAGCCATTCACATGGTTACCGTACTCATGAGCTGTTACACCTTTCTTTTCACTCTTAAAGACAAAAATCCAGTTCCAGTGTCCATTAAAGTACCAGAGGAGGGAGTTTCCATTTCAGTTAACAATAACAGCTGAAACATGGTATCAAAGGCGAGAGATTTTAGAAACATGCAACTTTCACTTTCTCATAAACGTAGTATATAGCACCGCGTAGTGAGCACCTAAAAATCATCCATAAAAGGTCGCAAGTTTTTAATTATTTATTTAAGTAGTATACAGAAAGTATTGTAATCGTGAAAATATTATAAATCGAAATTTTTACGGAAATATCTGTTTTGGAGGTCCCCGATTCCGAAAAAGTGTTGTTTTTTTTGGTGGACGTCTGTCCATCCGTCCGTCCATGTTCCTAACCGAGTGGAAATTGTTTTTTCACTTTTCGAATTTTCGTAGAATTTACATCTGACCGATGCTAGTGCTTTCAATTTTATTTCAACACAAAGGGAAAAATATATTTTTGAATACTAAAAAATCTAATTCAATAATTTTCCTTAAATATTCTGTATGCAAAGTGTAATTCGTATATAATACAGTAGTATTAGCGGTACTTCGTTTGAAAGTTAGGTGTATACGCTGTAAACAAATTTCTGTCTGCTGTACTTATACTGTTACGAACGAATAACCATTCGTCGTAAAACATAAACAATATATAGGGGGGACTTGTGTGTTTCAACAAGCATGGAGAAGGTTATGTATGATAGGATTCTTTTATGGACACGCTTCGGATCAACAAATTCACATTTATTATAATACAATATTTACACACATATTTCCTTAAATCTACATATACTGAATGACAAACTTGATATGGAAGTAGCAAATTTGATGTTGGTCGTTGTGTGCGACCAACGCTCTGTGAAGAACAGTTTCAACAGAGTTTAAATAATTATAAATATGAACCTTTGTTCATATAATATTCCCCTGGTATCCCGTTTCCCATTTTATACAGAATTACTGTAGTGGCTATTTGCAAAAGATGAAGTGGGATTGTTAAATCTCCACGAAGTATAAAAAAAGCCCTCTGTTCTCGAGTTTTCGAGAACGCCCCCCAGACATCAACTAATTGATAATTACAAGTTGGTTTATAAAAAACCTTGTATAAGCGCAGGATTTTTGAATCCATCGAGAGGTTTTCCCGATGTAGTCCTCTCTTGGGAGGAATTACAGTTTTGCATTAGATCTAGCGATTCTGAATGCGAATCTCGTTATCACGAGAATGTATACTTAGTAAGGTGAAGTGCTTATCAGTAGCCTTCTCTCCGCTGCCATGGTTGCGTTGACCTGGTCTTCCGTGGAGTAGTTTAACTGGTTGACGCTATGTTCCGGCTGCCTTCGGATGCTTGGCCGAGGTCCTCTTGTCGGAATGGTGATGTCGAACCAGATTAGCAGTGATGTTTGGTGAACATGCTGCTGTAACTTAGAAAATGTTATGAGCATTTGTGCTCGTAGTTGCTTGGCTGCGGTGTTGCACTATACGATACAATAGCACAACAGTAGTATGATTTCATTTGAAGAAATCATTGTCCAAAAAGTTCGTTTAGAATGAAAACATGAGTTTCATCGTATCACACTAACACGGCGACGCACGACGATGGAATGGATTGTTATGTTCGAAGGCGAATAATCTTGAGAGTCCCTAATCGGTAAAGTCACAATCAGTAGTCTGAANATGGTGGGTACGTTCATGAATGCTGAGTCATGGAGCTTGCACAGTGAGTGCGTTCAGTACCGATTGTATCAAAGTTCACTATCGATAAATATCGATCATATAAGCATGTAGCTTATAGTTCAAAGAGCGCCTATAGTCAATAAATGTCTATATAGACGCTGAATGTTTATACACAAATACAATTGTTATAGAATGTTTATAATAATTAAATACATAGTAAACAATAATAAATGAAAAACCCCTTACAAACGTTTGGTTTGTAACATATACATTTTTCATTATTTCAACAAGCTTGAAATTTATTTAACAGTGTACATGGATTAAGGTGGAGTACCCTTTTAGTAAAATGAAATAAAAGATTTAATAATGTTAAAATAAATAGAATAGAAAAAGCACCCCTGAGACTAAAAAACACCAACTTCTGCCTACAACGAAATTACATTTACGTAACAATTTTACGACATTTATAAGACACAGAAATTTCTAAATGTAGTAAAATACTATTCTGAATATTTATTTTACTTTTAAATCTCAAATAAAAGACATTAGTTAGTTGACTACTAAGTTATACTTCCTTCCTCTTGTCATATACAGAGCATAAAGAACCAATAAATAATTTAATCGCGAAATTTGGTCGAAAATATCCGTTTTTTTGTGGTTCCTGTTTCCAAAAACTTGTTTTTTTAAGAAATGACAAGTCCGACAAGAAATCATAGTTTTTATTCATGTCTTTTCTTATGAGTAGTTTTGAAAAAAATTGTAAATAAGGAAAAAACACAATCGCAATGTTTTTGCTTAAATATTCATATTTGAGGTTCCAGATTCCGAAAAAGTGTTTTCCTTTTATATCCGACGGTTACCAAAAAACTTAGTTTAATTTACTTTATAGCTTTCCTATATATGTAATTACTCTCTTTGTTAATTAATCACGATGGTATACAGTGTGATGTGCTGGAAAGTATACCACATAATGGGATAGAATTTCTAAACAGAGCTCCCACGATTTGTCTATAATAGAATAACGAGGTATTTTAGAATATTATATTGTTTGTATTATGTATGACTTTCCGTTGAACTAATGTCACTTGTATCTGATAGTAATAGTCGTCTGTTATTAGTTCCGAAGAAGGTTTCAAGTAAAAACCGAAACGTTGGTGAGTTATTAAAAAATTGTTTTATTGAACAAGCCTTCACGATTCTATTACAGTTAATTTCTTAGTTTTTAAGTAAATGATATAAGAATATTGATTGTCTGCTTGTATGTTTCTGGCGTTAATAATATCGTATATAGTTATTCATATTTATATCTTTTGAAATATAATATAAATCTATCTTCCTTGTTAGCAAGAGGGGTCGTGTATATGCCAGGTGGAAAGAGAATAGCGTCCTACGCATTTACGTCTGCAAGAAGAGAATCAGAGTGGCGTTTTAGAAAAATAACGAGGAGCGTAGATGAGATTCATACAAAGAAGGGACAAAAAGGGTCTCAGTATTTTTAGAACAAGGAAGGTCAGTTATCGGTGACAGACGAGGATCGGGTGCGCAGTTGCTTTGAAAGAACATGGGAAAATACTAGAAAGAAAGAAGGAGTTTTTTGTGAGCGCACTAACAATGAAGGCTGTACGTGTGCTAGTAGGGTAATAAAATTGAGACGCGCGTGGTCGCTAGCTTTGAGAAAGTTCGAAACTCCAGGGGGATAGAAGCATGTACGAGAGATGTTCGACATACAAGATTTCTAAGGATGTCAAAATTCAAGTATCACATTGTTAATAAAGGAAAAGTGTGTCTGGTTAAAATCACTGAGGGGATGTGTGGAAAAAAGCGGAGACTTGAGTGTCTGGAAATTTTCACAAAGCAAGAATGATCATTGGTTTAGAACTGGCAAGCGTTTCGTCAAATATCACCAATGGAAGCGGCTCTACGTGGAGTAAAAATCAAATTTAATTGGACGTCAAGTCATGTGATTTTTGAACGATGAGCACGTGAGGGTGATAAAGAGAGAATAATTTTATTAAAGAGCTCCGAGAAGACTTCACTTAGATCACTTCGTAATCACTTTTTGAAAGATCACTACTTCGTGATCATTACACTTAGACATCACTTTGGACTTTTTGAAAAGCTTTTCAGTTACTTTTTTGGAAATTACTTCGAGATTTCACTTAGAAGTAAATTTATTTCGAGATAGTTCGAGCACTTCGTTGATTTTCTGCGAGTATTCTCGAATTTGAATTTCTTGTGAGTGATGTTATAACCATTCAGCTATTTACGAACAGAGTACAATGTTCGAGTTGAATCAATACTTGGTGGACTAATTATTCGTGTGATTAGAATTCGTGGGTGAAAGTCATGAACAACATGTAAGTAATAATTAGATCGAAAGTTTATACGCAAGCCGGATCCAAAATTAAGTAAACTCAGTTCCGGAACAATGAACACTAAGTACGAGACATCATCACGGCGTCGGCAGCTTGTTGGAAGGACCGAGGGGATGGTGCCAAGGTCACTGGTTTCTTCGGCGGCACGCGAGTCGAACAGCTGGGAGAGGGCTGTTAGCGTGAATGAATTCAGGCGCAAGGAGAAGGGCACTGACCTGCTATCCTAACTTTTGACGAGCGGCACTTCTCTACCAAGGTAACACGAATTCGCTACGACCAGCCCCTTTATGTATACTATCGCTGCGAAGAAGAATGAGTGCAACTTTTGTGAACTTTAATTCCCTAGCCCAGAACGTTTGATTATACCCTTGTTAAATAAATTAAGAAGGGCGAAGAAGGACATAAAATTATTAATTCTTTCATAATAACCTGTTTGTATTTAATTAAGGCGCCATTAAAGGGCCTAGTGGAACTGAGGGAAGACTTTTTCTTTGTAAATGTGTATTGTAGTGATTTTGGACGGGAAGTGTGCCATTATTATTATTATTATTTCAGCATGTTTCCATAAGTTAATAAATAATTGAACCTACATTATCTAAATAAAAGCGATTTCCTATAAAGGAATCCTCTGAGTCGTCCTCACCTAATTTAGAGGCCGAACCTACTTCAAAATTTTAGTACAAGATAGTGGGATCTCAAGCTAACCGGAGCAGTTAATTAAGTTAAGATGTTACCAATTCCACCATCACGTTTCGATTTATTCTTAAATATTTGAAAATAATATGTTTTGAGAACGAGAGGAGCATACTGCGACCCGTTGCGAAGGACGTTAGTGGGAGGGGGAGACGAGACCACTTGAGAGGGTCGAGGCTTTTTCCTTGTTCGAACGCGCCAGCGTGCTACGAGTTTTATTTGCGAGTGCAGAAGGAACGAAAGGGAATTCAATAAAATGGCCAGAGGCAACGTCAAAATCTAAACTAAAAGGGACAGAAAATTATTTGAGATTTCGGAAGGAAGGTCGGGCCAGTATCGGTGACAGATTCGGGTGCATGTGTGCGGATATAGAGAGAGAAAACATGGAAATCTATCAGAGGAGTGGTAGAGGTCTTTTGTGAAACCTATTTTGGCGAGCTGATAAACGATGGAAGTTCACAAGCGAAGGGAAAAATTAAGGTTGGGCCAGCGACGCCACGAGGCCCACGAAACGTCAATAGAAATGAGTGACGAAGAGCAGAAAGGACAAAGGGCAAGACGACTGCGTAGGAATAGTCGTAGGGTCTAGAATAAAGAAGCGTCAAAGAGATGGGTAGGACACACTAAATTCAAAAGACTGTTAAAATTAAACGTCGCCTCAATAACAGATGAGGATCTGAGTCTAATTAATATCAGCGAAGGGATGTTAGTGAAAGAACGCAATCCCGAGACCAAGGAAAATTACAAAAATCTGGCCTGACGATTGGCTCGTAGACAACAATACGTCACAGCAAGACCCGCCAATTATCGCGGTTCCACGTGGAGTATGTTTTATGCTTGATTGGACAAGAAAGATCACATGACACCACGGAAGGGAGTGCGATCGCAAGCTTCGGGGTGACTGAGGGTTTTACTAAACGACGAGGGGAGACTCTCCGAGGGTTATTATTTTTATTTGACTACGAGAATTATCACTCTGAGAATTACTACTTGATCATTACGAGAATTTTCACTATCACTACTACTATGATACAACGAGCATATCATTATGCACTTCCGAGAGTTTCGTTCAGAGTTCGATTTTCAATAGTAGCATCAACAGTTTGTCGGGGGAGATGGTATTCCGTTCTTTGCAGGTACTAGACTGTTCCGCAACGAAATTCCCCTTCCAAAATAAATATGTTAAGAGTTCAGGAAAACAGGACATGTTTTATTTTCAATGAAAAACAAGTAATAAGTAACGTAATGAAACTATCAGAGTACCAATGACAGCAGGGGCACGTCAGAAAATCATCAGCTGGTTCCTGAAAAAGTACAATGTTGTTTAACTTTAACTCGACTCGGATTTGTTATTCTTGAAGTGTCACTTCACAGACTCAGTCTCTGAATGGAATTCCTAGTTCAGATGTTGAGGGAAACTTCAACTCAGTAATCTGTGAACTTGTCAGCGACGTTTCGGCGCAGCGATCGGTCAGAGCGAGAGCATGGTCCCAGCGGTCTTCCCAGTGAACGTTTCGGCGCTGCGGTTCAGCGTGATCCGAGCGGGAGCCTAGTCCCAGCTGTCTTCGCCGTGAACGCTTCGGCCCAGTGGTTCAGACCGATCGAATGCAGGAGCGTCTTCTCAAGATATCCGCACCGTTCGATTGCTCTGAATATACTGATTACTAGCCCCGATCAACAAGATTATTTCACCTTGGAAACCTTATTGGTGGGCGAAATTCTTTGTTAGCTTTCAGGAAATCTCCTAATAAAATATACGATTTGATGGATATGGCCACTTACGGATACGCACATGGTCGTATGCGCACATTCAGTTCATGGAATTTATTGAGTTAATAAACAAATGTTCGTTTGTCAAGCACGTGGCTTTGCATGCGGGATGTTAGGAATAAACAACGTTCGTCTGTCTTGCGATGTAAACAGAATGGTATTTGCGTGTTTACATGACACGAACTTGGAGTGATAATGTGGGTTGGATTGTGTTATGACAATATCTTCTACAAGTTTGGTCAGTTAATTAGTTCCTGCTACTGAATTTTTGCGAACCATGTTCGTTGATTGATACGTGTGCATTTTCGTGCAGAATCGTAATAGTCTACTCGGCCGTGAAAATTTAATCCATTGACTGAAGTGAATGCTAATGAACTCTCGTTACGCTAATTAATTACGGCGTCATCACCCAGCTAATTTCTTTAGGAGAAACGAGGAAATGGAACTTGCACGGCGGAAAGGACGGTCATTGGCCTCTGAATCTGAATGGGGCGACAGCGTGGGAGAAGACGGCTTCCATGAATGACCTGGTTATAGGACGGGCGTTTGGTTTGGCTGCGAGAACAGTGCGACTGACGTACGGTTTATTGCCGTGACCCAGAACTTTTGTAAACAAATGGTTTTGCTTAAACAATGAGGGCGAAGAATAAGGAATTTGATCATCGGTACTGTCTAGTTTATTTACTGTAAATCTTCATCTAATTAATTTATCCGAAAGAGAGTAATTGAAATTTGTTATATGGGTCCTTGTGATTTTGGGGGGCAATATGCTTAATATGTGAGGAAATAGGAATGTGTCATTATTTAAATAAATATAATTAAATTTCAATGGCGTTTTTTTATAAAGAATTTGTGTGTTTTCACGATTATAAATGGGCCGAACCCAGCCCGTGTAAAAATAGAACATGTCTGGTGCTGAACGAGTTAGCCAAAAAGAAGAGGAAAGTTGAGTGTTATTCACCTCACCGACTTACGGGGGCACTAAACATTTATTTGTGTTTCACACACACTACTATACAGTTCTGTTACACTATATATATATATATATATATATATATATATATATATATATATATATATATATATATATATATATATATATATANAAGCATGACGGTAGTAAAGGAATGACATAATATGTTTGTTTAATAACATAGTTGTAGATATTTTTTAATTTTTAATAAGTTTTATGAATGGAAAGATATATGACATGTGAAAGTACTATAAACTTTGAGGAAAATACCTATAAAACAGAAGTGCGTAGGGAATACACTTATCAATATCTAATGGTACCTTCAATGTTATTTCATTTTCGTGAATTTCACCTTCATTGATTCTCCGACAACGATATAACTCTCCGTCATCACTACAGATGCACTGGTTTCGACCGTTAGAACCTTCATACTTTATACACACGATGTTTTCTCACTTACCATGAAAAACAATAACATCTTCAAGAATAATATTTCAGTGATGAGAATCGGTTCATATTGAAACGAATAAATGTTTTTCGCAGCACGCAGTTTATTTTGTCGTTGTCTTCCCGCTGTGGCTCGTAATTGGTTGCCTGAGTCGAACCACGGGATTAGTCACGACGTGAAGAGGGAAATAACTAGGAGGTTGACGGAAGGAATGATGGATTCTAGTGAAATTCAGTGCTAAGTCGATACATGTATTTATACTCACAACCTGTCTGAGGGGCGCAGGGCGGCTGCCAGAGAAGAGTAGGCGAGAGTCATGACGTAGCCTTGCTCGAGATGCTGTGAGCGAGGAATAGTCGCTGGTCCACACAGGTTCCGGCTCTCAGATCGGTAGGCAGAGGGAGGTTACTGGGGTGTCACTCAGAGACAATTCACACGCATTAACTGGTTCCTTCTGCCCCGTGGTCCAATCGCCACCCGATTATATATGGTATTACTCTCTACGTCATTACCCACTAACCTACTACCTCCGGCCATGCGACCTCATTCCTGTAGTTGCTAGGTGTCTTCACGACAATTAATACGTAACTAGCTCTTTTGTTTCAAGTGTGTTGTGTATTAAAAGTAAAGAATAACTAAAATATTATTTTAAAAAATAATTATTTATTTTTTCGTACCGTCAAGCTACTGGTAACATGTATATATTGATATTAAATTAAACTTGACAGAAGCAGCTCCAAAAAGTTTTCAATTAGTCAATTTACCGCGCATTGCAATAAAATATTTACTTCAATATGGACCCACTCCCATCCGATCTTCAAGTTTGATTCATATATTTCAGACAGGTTTTTAAAATAATATATATTTTTAATAAATATATCCCATCCTGGCCCGGGTTTTGCTCCGGTTTTCCTTCGGGTAGAGGCGGATTTCTTATATGTTCTCTAGGTTTTGTCTAGAAACGTCTTTATTGTAACAATAAATCATGAATTTATTGTTATTTTCAATTCTTATGATTTTTAAACATTATATTCAGAATCTATAGTTCGATAATAATTTGTACATGTAAAATTTTTGCGTTAAATTACAAACATATTGACATTCTATTAGTATTATAACTCGCAGCTAACTTTTTATCTAATCTTGGAATTTTTGCTGAAATTTTTCAATCCGCCTCTGCCTTATGACCTTTGATCGGAATTGATGGGATGGTTCCTTGCTTGCTTCCGGAGAGTAAATTAGTTTATTGTCCTCCACGTGGTCATACGCAGTTTGTACTGCTTTTTTGACAATAAATTTATTTATTTATTTATAAATTTGTTTTTGTTACATTATAAAAAATATGTGTTAACATAATCAAGATTCACACCATAATAATGCTCGAAGAAATCTACAGACGATGTTACAAATCTCAAATATGGACGTCAAATGATTCTGAAGGTAGAAACATTGACAAATTTCAAAACGCGAATATCAAAAGTATGAAGATTATCAACTAAAAAACGAATAAAATATAATTTTTAAAAGCTTGAGACATTTTTTTCATAAAATTGAAAGTAGATTGAGCACTTACGACGCTGGATTCCTCAAGCTTTTAACATTTATATTTCATATTTTTTTTAAATATCTACGTTTATATATCTTCTAAGTTCTTGTATTTATGATGAC
This sequence comes from Laupala kohalensis, assembly GCA_002313205.1. Classification (NCBI taxonomy): domain Eukaryota; kingdom Metazoa; phylum Arthropoda; class Insecta; order Orthoptera; family Trigonidiidae; genus Laupala; species Laupala kohalensis. Next base: position 59,676 of record NNCF01140608.1, read on the forward strand.
TGACAACGGAAGGTACATTTTGGTAGTTTTTATTTTTTTATTTTCAGTTTTACTGAAAATTATTTTTTAACCTCTCACCAAGACCTTTGACTGGGTAGTCCAAGCGAGTTACTTTAAATCTAAAGTGAGTTACCCTAACCCACCGTCGGAGATGAAAACTGTCTCAGTATCCAACGAGAGGCGGGCTCCGATGTGACAATTCTATGAACACAACAGCATAATTTTCGGAAGGAAAGTACTGATGCAAAGCATGATAAATTACTAAAAACTATAGCAGCGAGAGAGCAGAAGTATTGCATAGCTATATTCTGCGATATTGATGGTGCATTTGATGTGAGATGGTATTTGCTAATAGAAACTCTTCTAAGGAATAACCCCATCCTGACCCGGGTTTTTCTCCGTTTTTCCTTCTGGTATAGGCGGATTTATCATACAGGTTCTCTAGGCTTTGTCTAGGGGCGTGTTTATTGTAACAATAAATCGTGAATTTAGTGTTATTTCAATTCTTATGATTTTTAAACTCTATACTCAGAATAATCTATATTTCGATAATAATTTGTACATGTAATTTTTTGCTTAAAATTACAAACATATTGACATTCTATTAGTATTATAACTCGCAGCCAACTTTTTATCTTATCTAGGAACTTTTGCTGAATTTTTTTAATCCGCCTCTGCCTTAGGGCCCTTGATCGGAATTGATGGGATGGTCCCTTGCTTGCTTCCGGAGAGTAAATTAGTTTTTTTTCCTCCACGTGGTCATACGCAGTTTGTACTGTTTTTTGACAATAAATTTATAGAAATTTATGGAAACAAGTGCCACAGTATCTGATGCAATGAATATACTCCGATTTAGAAGGTAGATATGTGGGCTTAAGACCCGGTAGTGAAACAATTTTACGAAAGATGTCGTGTGGCTGTTTGCAGGGTGCAGCAACACGACCAATATTATTGAATTTCATTATGGATAATGTACTGAAAGAGCTTGACAAGGAAGGAATAAAATAAAGAGCACATGCTGATAGTGGTAGAGGGCGATAGCAGGCGACTTTTAGAGCAAGGAGCACAGACGGTACTAATGCTCTTGTATAGAATAACTACAGCTCATGAATCGAAATTATCTGCAACTAAGACGAAGTGTGTATGATTTAGACATGTGAAATATAACAGGGGACGCCCATTTATTAAAATCTGTGGGACACGAATAGATGTGCTAAAAGAGTACAAATTTCTCGGAATAGATATTAACGAAAGGGTATTTTTCACAGACCACTTAGAACGGGTGATATCAAAAGCAAAGAGCGTATGATGGGTTGTATGTAAAGAGGAGAGTGTTTGACACATTATTGTATAGACCAAAATGATAAAGGGTCATTCCACGTCAAATCAACAGTTTTAATAGATTTTGTACTCGACCATCTCAGATTTGATAAAATTTTGTAGAGAGGTAGCCACCATATAGATTAAGAAAAGAATCAAATATTGTTGTAAAATTTTTGCCCAATAGGAAGTTCCTACAACGTAAAGTTTAAGCAAAACGCCCCAAAACGGTTCTACACAAAACTTTTAATTATTCTGTGAGCTATCCTAATTGAGATTGAGAGCTGGTAGAGGTGTCATTTTACAGTTTAATTTCATTATCATTACAATGATATGCTATGTGACGTATGTCAAGAAGGAATAAAATTAACATGTTCAAAATCAAAGTAACTCAGTAATCATGATACTGACCAACTCAGGTAAACTGACATGGTAAATGGTAAACTCAGGTAAACTAACATTGAAACGTATCGCAGATGCATGGTTTCCATTAATTAAAGAAGCTATAGGATTTAGGAAGGAAATAAAAATAGAAATTACGTATAAGGAAATAAAAATGTAATATAATTTCCATAGACTATTTTCTTGGAATTCATCCTAAAGGTATATATCGATAGTTGATTTATTCGTAATAGAGATAGTCTGACTTGTAACAAATTCGACGAGGGACGTGTTGTCCAAGTGCCAAAGCCTGGATGAGTGAATCATTCTGAAAAACAACAAAAGACTAAAATATTTGTTTCTTGTGAAGAAAAGAAATAACAATTAGGAAAATTAAGCTCAGGTAATAAATGATAATAAAGATAAATATTCTTACGACTCTGAGATAAGAATCCGTACTACATCGTAACTAGAGATGGTTCAGTTACGTACATCTCTTCAAGAAATAGGAGAGTCTCCCATTGCCACAAGAAGAATATAACAAACAGTATAAGATTTTTAATTTTTTAAATTATTCCTTTCGTTCATTTTAGTATACATTATCCTGTAAGATTAAATCAGAGCATTAATTATTATCACGTCGAGTACGCTAGGGTATCTTTCATTTTCCTACCTCGCCCCAGGGGACTAACATCTAGTAAGTACGTGTTTGGCAAACACGGGGCCCCGAGCTGAGTCTGGCATTGCTTCCACTTACTTGTGCCATGCTCCTTCCTTTCTCTTTTCTGACCTTGGTCACCTCTTGTTCTTTTCGATCCCGGCGCTATTAGGGTTAGGGTATCTTTCATTTTCCTCTTTCCTCCTCTTTTTTTTATTAATGTTTTTAGTAAAGTGAGATATGTTGGAATTTCAGTTTTGAGTTGTAATTCAGGAGGGTTTTTAGTGGGTATGGCTGAGTCATTCGGTGAGTCCCACACGCGGGGAGAGTCATGTTGACTTTCCCTAGTGCGTAACTGCATTTTCCCTACCTGTACAAGTTTTAAGGGCTCTAATGACCTTGCTGTTGACGAGCCCTAAAGCCCCACAAAAAAAATTAATTATTATTTCACTGCATATAAGTAGTGAATATTTTTGTCGAATTTGTTGCGGAATATGACATCAGTAGCACTATATTACTTTGAACTTTCCTCAATTATATCAAAATGAGACACCTATTTGACAGTATATAAATTGCATTATCATACTGGAGCAATATTTAACATTATTATAGTGCATGGCAAGAATTATGAGAAAAATTCTAGTACCGCTCGAGGCAAGAAATCTGAGACGGTGAGGTTTAGACCCTGTGTTGATTTGATATGGAATGTATTGAGATTTATGGAAATAAAAAATCCCATGACCCGTATGGACCACTCAAATTCCCCGCCCACGTCGAGTACGCCTCGCCTCCGAACGAGAGCATGGCGGTGGCTTCTATCCAGACGCAGCGGTTTCCCCGTGAGCGCGCCATCCAAGAATCTGCCGCTGTGGCGGCGGAGGTGGTGCCGGGAGATGACGGGGCGAGCGGAGATGAGAGAGGGCAGATGGTGAAGAGAGAGCTGAGGTACGACGGAGGAAGCAGATCGTCGAGAGGCAACCAACGCGGCTGTGACGGGGGACTCTGGAACCTGCACGTGACGGGGTCTCGGAGCAAGAATTCCGACGGCATTCGGAGGAAGTTTCGGCGTCCGACTGGCACGGAGCTTGCGCAGTGGCAGACACGGAGCCCGACAGGTGCAGAGCGCCGCGGTTCGCATTGTGAGGCCGGCCGCCCTCCATGGATTGGCCCGTCCGATATTTAGTTAACATTCCGTCTTTTTATGTAAAATTGTCAGTTTCCTCTCTTTCCCCAAGGTTTGGGGGAAATAAATTTAATGTGAATTTTGATGAGTGTGTGGTATGAGCCCTGTCTCCATCAGTACAGCAAATATTCCTCAACACACCCACATGTATAGCTAGGTCTCCTTCCCATCTCCCGACCTGATTTAGGAGTGCACAGACTGTGAAAGAGTACAAAAGAGGTGTCAGACCAATAATCACACATGGTTCAATGGCATGAAGACATTTACCTACATGGAGCAAACGTTGCGGAGGGTACAGTGGATGTGCCTCTTACTGTAAGGAAAAACACACAATATCTTTAGAAGCATTGGAAGTTTTACATGGGATGATGCCCATGCATATTTACATTAAAAAAGCTGAAATACGGACGAATATTGGAGATACGGATGGTGTGGTGGTGATAAATGGCGAGATGATACAGAAAGGATCGAAGGGATCACGACAGTATATTGTTCAGTACTTTGCTTCAAACCTGGCAGACAAGATGAGATAAATGAATCAAAGGAAGGGGTATGTATAATTATATTCCACACGTTAATTTCGCATATAATGAAAGAAAATGGTTTATTTTGATCCCGCAATTAATACAATTATCAGCACATGACAATTTTAATGACAACCCGACAACACATGACAACCCGACAAAGAGAGGTTTGCAAGAGGATGCTAAGTATTTTTCAGGAAGGAGGTGAGAGAGTAAAACATATTTTATATGAATGCATTTTATATGGAGAGGAAAGAGAACGGTCTTTTTAGGTTTAAAGAATATTGAGTATTATGGTAAATAGAATTTTGTGACAAATAAAAAACCATATGAGAAACACATTCGTAGTGGCGGCAAAATACACACAGAAAGATTTAAACATGCAATAAAATCACTTTCATTCTCTGTAAAAGTATGCGGATTTTTGCAATCGATTCCGTAGATCAATATAAATGAGTCTATAATATCAAACCTTTGAAAAAGTACCCATTATATAGAATAGAATTATAATATTTATTTCACTAAACAGTTACCTAACATATTAATTCTTAATTTTCGTTTATTGTGATACGAGAAAAATGACTTACCAGACAATAGGAGATGCGTACATCGTTGTCGCTTTTGTGGCCATCGCTGCATCATGAGTTCGAAACAGTATTTTTTTGTCGTGATAAGTATTATGTTCCATTTTCCACAATCCTATAAGATAAAATTAAGTCATAAGTATTTTATCATTGTTTCCTTCCGCCCCCCCCCCAATCAAAACAGTAGCTGCTCATTTGAGAAATTAAAGTGCTGTTTAGATGGACTTACAATTTTGTGTCTTTTATCTCTTGACCATGACAACAAAATCAATACGAAGATCTCTACTAAACCCACCCAATCAATAACGTTATATTGCAATAAAGATGTTCCAGTAATATTCGCATTCAGAATCATGAGGGTAATTTCAAATAGGAAAATGTGAGATATCATCTTCAATAAATTAAACAATAAAAAGGTGTGTTAATCTTTCAGGATGTATTGTTTACTGGGCACTATAATATTTGTTTCATTGTTCCGTTTTATTTATCAGTGTCAGTTTCTTTCTTGTTCGTGTCATCGAATATACCCTCTCGATATATAAATATTCGAAGAATATTTTCCCAGTTCTAAGAAAAATTTGCCTTGCAAAAAAAGTAAAGCTTTAAGACTCTTCATTTTGGTTTAATTTTTTTCATAGATTAATAACTAAGGGTAATTTCTAAATTGTTTATACTATTAAGATTGATATAATCTATAATCATTCTATTAGCTTTTTTAATATATTTTTTCTAGGTTGAATCACAAGAGATTTTCGAGTGATTCTATTCGTGTACTTAGGACCAGACCATATGTTCACAGAACGTTTTCTCCGGAATCAAGTAAGATGTGACTTTCCATTCAAGACATGACTCTAGAAGAAAGTGTCTACAGAGAGGCTTTCTTGCGGTGTCTTCAACTGCGGTTCTGTAGCGACGAGTTGCCCCCTTTTACGTCTCAAGTTGCTTGTTCCCAATTACAGACAGACTTTTTTTTAGAGAACAGGCAAAGTATGGTGTAGGAAACTGAAACACATGGGTGAGATGACACTGCCAAACTGCGCCCGGCGGCGAATTGCAATGAGAGTGAACTCTCTCGCGGTGCCTTAATTAAAACGAGAAAGCCTGACACTCTAAACCCTTGGACGAGAGAGCCTTGGATATGTTGCAGATCTCGCCACTCTCAGAACAAAAAGATTTCCTTCATTTAATTGTGTGTATATATATATATATATATATATATATATATATATATATATATATATATATATATATATATATATATATATATATATATATATATATATATATATATANAGAAACTGACACTGATAAATAAAACGGAACAATGAAACAAATATTATAGTGCCCAGTAAACAATACATCCTGAAAGATTAACACACCTTTTTATTGTTTAATTTATTGAAGATGATATCTCACATTTTCCTATTTGAAATTACCCTCATGATTCTGAATGCGAATATTACTGGAACATCTTTATTGCAATATAACGTTAGAGGTTTCTTCTCTAACCTAACCACCCAATGAGAAAGAAGTTTTCAAAATTATGATTTTAAAATGGAGAAATAGGGTACAATGTACGTTATCGAACTTTTTATATCTCCACGTCTCTCAAACTAAATAAGATAAAATCTCAACTCTTAAATACAAAAAGAGTTCATTTATATGTCGAGAAATTTGGTTTTTTGATATTTCATTCTTCATAGGTGCAAATGAGTAGAGAGGTTTACAGAAGTTTGTCATTAGCAATCGAGTATAGTGTTTTACGGATTTGATCGAATTACATTTAACTCGATGCACAGGGGTTGAACATTTCTTTCGCTTAGGGGACTTCGCTAGGGGGATAACGAATTCGCTGCTTCAAGCTAATGTAATAATAATATATGGTAAGAATTTTTCATGCATTGTCCTCACTGACACTTCAACGCAGAGAGGAAACTATGAGCGAGAGATGCTCAGCTCTCTTATTCTTGTTAAAACAGGTAATTTTTATACGAATGAAAGTTTTATCTGTCTGTAAAGTACTTTGCAAGTAAAATGGAATAAAATCACTCGCAATCAAATATCTTTTTCGTTTTCTAAAGTATTATAATTTCTTGTTATACGAACGATAATAAATGACCTTCCGTTTGTTATCTTTTCAAACAATACTTTAGTTCGGAATTTTTAAAAAAATAACCTGTTTTCAGATTTGTCCCCATCGAAATTAAAAGTTTTCGGATTTGTAATGGCTGAGACTGATATATCTACCAGTAAGTTTATTCGTAATAAATAGAAAAATAAATTTAATTTAAAAAATCTGTTACAAACTGCGAATGACCACGTGGGAGATAATACACGAATTAATTTTCCGGAAATAAGAAAAGAATCAGTGCCATCAATTCAGTGCACACAATGATAACAGAACACTTAGAAATGTTTCATTACAATAAGAAAGTTTTGACAACTTTTCCGTTCACTTTCTCTGTCAGCCAAATTTTTGGATTGTTTTTAGTATTTTAACATTTTTCGAACTATTTTGTTGAAATTCGGTATGAGCGTCCTCGCACTCATAAAAGAGCAAAAAATAACAACAGCTCCCAATGTCTCCAGGTTGACAGGGAGATTTTTAGTTTACTTGATACCTTTAGTATTTATAGCAAATTGGTTTTGTCAAGTGAGGAAAGATGCGCATAATCAAGTTGTCAAGACAATATGTTGTATTCATTTCTCGTAGATAACTGGAAGCATTTCATTTAAGTTTTTAGCATAATGAACTTGTTTGTGGATATGAGATTGTTTAGAGATAGATTATAGTTTTGACTTGAAAAAATAAGAAAGAATTACGACCAGATCATAATGACTGCCTAATGAATGACTGTGTATGAACTACCATGTTAAGAACTATTTCAGTCCCATTATTTTATCAGTATCAAATTCTTTATTTTACTTAGGTTCGAAATATAGAAATTAATAGTGAAGTTAAATAAAATTTCATAGCTCATTATTCAAATCTTTAGTTCTTTGGACTCCTCCATCACTCCTTTGTCAACAATATATAATTAATAGACTATATAGTTTTTTAGTCACTAAATGGTTGCCTTATTGGAGGATAAGTATTCATACCTCAAAAGAAGGATTTAGGCAAAAAAGAAAGCAAAAATTGGACTTAAAAATCCTTTATCCTTGTCCTCATTTTCGTGACATTACCCTAATATTGGTGTAACGAAACCCAGCTAGGGTTTCGCTTCAACCCTTGTTGTTGGTCCTTCCACAGGTCCGGCGGCGCTGCATCGGCGCGCTCCCCAGGGAAGCCATGGTGGGCACCAGATGACACCCTGCGCGAGCGGTGTGTCACGCCATCTCACTGCTATGTTGCTGCTACTGGCGCTGGCGACACCACCAGCCACCTGCGCTCCGGGCTTCGTGGAGGTGGAAGGCATCGCTGCCATCAACACCAACGGCATCACCCAATGCCCACCTTCCGAAGACTCCACCGCGTGCCCGTGTTACAAGTTCGAGGATGGATTGTTCGTGGAATGCCCGCAAGCGGATGCAGCCACTTTGCGTACGGCGTTACAGAGAGTGGGCGCACCTGTGCACTCGCTCTCCGTCTACGACATGGACAACAATGTCACCGAACTCCCCGACGACGTCTTCCCACCGAGTGAGTATATTACTGGAAAGCACTAATGCACTAAAACCCTACCACAGAGCAGAACTGTCCAACAATTATCGTTTTATGTACATATTTCTTCAGTGTATCTACACGTGGAGAAGATATGTAAAAACTTTCAGCAAGGAAAAATGGTGACGAGTCGGGAATCGAACCCGGGTTATTCATATATTTCTTCCGTGTAAAATATGCATAACGAAAGAAACAAATGCTCCGAAGTAATATATGCATAACCAACCTTAATGCGTAGGAACGTGTGGAACCGGTACTTAAACGCACACAGCATAGTGTGCCTCCTGGTTCACTTATCTCCTGTATAAGGATGTCTCTCACGCCTTCCGGAATAAGGCCTGCGTGGAAATGGTGAACAGTAGTGGTTAACACCCATGCGATCAAAGGGGGGAGTCCCGGGTTCGATTCCCGACTCGTTGCCTGTTTCATCTGACCGAAAGTTATTACATATCTTCTCCACGTGTGGAGTACACGGAAGAAACATATGAATTTAACGCATGTTTACAGGGGGAAAAATTATACACTCATGATACAATACAAAAGTTAAAATATTTTCAAATGAAGTTTTCTAGAAATCTGACTGAATGCAAATTTAATCATTCTTCAACGTTAGAGACCGTATCTTTAAATATTTCAATAGAAAGGGTTCAATAATTTAATAATATCCTTGAGGGTTTGAAATTCAGTAGGAACGACGGAGGATGGAAATCTAAATTAACAAGAATGTTGATCAATAAGATGGAACAGAGCGAAGGTAGGTATTATTTTATACCAATATATTAAATGTATTGAGTTTGACTATAATAACAAGACATGGTTCACACCGAATAAGTACGTCATAGAATTTATCACTGGCCATGGTAACTTCAATCAGTATTTAAAAAGAATGGGCAAGAGAGAAGATGATGAGTGTGTCTGTGGTAAGGAAATCGAATACCCGGATCACATTTTGATTATTTATGGACATGAACGATGTGAATATATAAAAAGAATGAAGCATGACTGACAAATTTTCAAGATAGACAAAGATAGATTGCGTCAAAGGATAGGTAAGAGGATTTCGGAAGATGTGTAACATTATTTGGAGCAATACGAGAAGCAATAAAATATGGATAGGAGTTATTTCACATAAATAAAAGAAGAGAAAAGGATGGAATATAAAACAAAAAAATGGCCAAGGATCCCTGGTAATATCTTCAAGAAACAGGGTTGTAAAGAGTTCAAGAAAATAAATTTAAAAAATTTCCTTGTACTAATGGCAGATTTCGAGCAGTGGTTTAATTGCTTCAAGAAAATGGATAAAATTTTATCTATTATCCAAAATATACAATTAGAAATGATTCTGGCAATATACAATTAGAAATAGAGATTTTCGATAATGTAGATCGCGGTATAATAATAGAGAGTATGGCAAGGAAAGGAGTCCCACATTATATATTATATGTATTATGCATATTTAAGACATATACATCGTATATGTAGAGTTGGGAGGAGAACAGATTGTAAAAAAGATCTGATTAGGCTGTCCTCAAAGTTCTAGCAGTGGATCAGTACTATGGTATACACTAGTAGACAATTTAATAGACACGCTGGAGAAAAAAGGAATTGACGTTATCGCATCTGCAGATGATATTGTTTTACTTGTGAACGGGAATAGTCGTTTTGAGAAGCAGAGGAATGCTCAAAATGCTATAGACAAATGTGATAAAGAGAAACAAAGATTAAAATTACAAATATCAGGCACAAAGACGATGATGTGGTTTGGCAATTACAGAGAGCAACGAAGGAACCCTATTGTAACACTTAATGGGAAGAAGATAAGTGGAGAGAAAAGTTAAGTATCTGGAGATAGTAATAGATGAGAAAATAAACTTTATTGAATATCTGAGAATGGTAAAGCCAAGTGAAACGAATATGCAATGCAATAATCAGAATAGGGGATTCGAAATATGCGATAACAGCTGAGGACATAAAGCATCTTTCTTGTGGAGCTTTGCGAGCAATAATGATCTATGGAGTATCTGTATGGGGACATAGGATAACAAATGTGCTCTATGAGCGAATGCTTACAGCTCTACAAAGGCTATGCCTCCTGAGGTTGACAGGTTGTTATAAAACTGTTTCAAGTAACGCGTTGGAAGTAATTATAGGAGTTTGGCCAATAGATCTACAAATTATGAAGGTAAAGTACAGAAGAAATTTGAAGAGGAAAAGAAGAATAATGGTGAACGGAGAAGAACTAACGAGACAAAATAACGGTGGACAGCGGTTAACGCAACTTCTACTGGAGGCATGAAATATACGATGGACAAACAGTACGAAAGGATAACTAATAAATATAACTAATAATAAAGTAAAAAGAGGATATCGCAAGGGGCTACCTTGATGGGACAGGGAGATGACACAGAAAAAAAGACAACGTAATAAATTACGGCATGCCTGCAAGAGAAAAGCGAGAGGATCTGCAGAATATTTCATTGGGCAGAAACGGTATCGGGAATTTTTGAAGGAATAAAAAGCATAAATCCGAAAAAAGAAACGGGAGTATTGGGTAAATTCCTGGACGATAGTTTAGAGAGTAACCAGTGGGGAATACCTTGTGTCATTGGACGTGGAAAAATAAAACATCAAACAATATGGATGACAATTCAGAAAAATGAAACATACTACAGGATGGGTAGATACAGGACAAAAAATAATAGAAAGCATACTTAAGGGACACGACATTCTAGAACTTAATAAAAGGGACTATTTTGAAGTGAGTGGAGATGGACAGACAGATGTTGAGATTATTGCTGTGATGGAGACGGTAAAAGTTCATAAAAGTCCGGGATACGAGTGTATTACGCCAGACATGATACGACATTTGGCGGACCGTTATAGGGACGACTCGTTATAATGAACGAGTGTTATAAATACGGATATTTTCCTAAATGTTGGAAAGTAGAATTACTCAGATTATTCCTTAAACTGGGCAACAGAAATGAACAGATGAGTAAATCCTTTAGACCAATCTTGTTCCTTCCAGTTGCGGGGAAGTTGTTAGATAAAACAATAGCGAACAGGTTGAAAAAAGGAATTGCTGAACAAGATGAACATACATCAGTATGGTTTTATGGAAGACCGTTTTACTGAACAGGCTATGAACGAACTAATTCGGCGGGTTAAGATCAGAGTAAAAAAGTATGTGCTACTAATCCTTATAGATATAGATGGAGCGTTTGATAGTGTGATATGGCAAGTGCTTATTAATCAGTTGGAACGTAAGACGATTGTTAGGATCTGTTGTCAATTATCAAGTCGTACCTGACCGACCGGTTCGTGATGTTGGAGATAGGAGGGGAAAGGATTATTCGCCGTGTTACACAAGGCTGTCCTCAAGGTAACCACACGGGACCCATTCTCTGGAATGTTGTTCTAGATGTAATACTGGAGGCTGTGGATGAAAATGGAATAAGCATTCTTGCTTATGCGGATGTCGTGGCTCTCTTCATTGAAGGAAACAGTCGCAGAGAACTCGAAATAGAAGGACACAAGGTATTAATCACATTTTAGAGAGCATGTGCAGCAGTACAGCTAAGAATATCTCAGCCGAAATCGGAAGGTCTGATAATAGGCTACAAACAACATGGAAAAAGTAGGAGAGATCCGATAGTTAAGGGAGAGGACTGGCGTTGAACATTGATGCCTGTGGTCAAATACCTGGGTGTGATTCTCGATGAAAACCTAACGTTTACAAAACATAACGAATATAGGACAGAAAATGACGAAGCTAGTTTATGGACTTCAAAAAGTGAGTTTCACTAAACATGACGTAGGAAAATATTATTTACAAAGCAGTTACGCTACCAATACTGAGTTATTGCGGGGCAGTGTGGCACGATAGAGCGAAGTTAATACACAATCCACGGAAACTCAGCTATTACCAACAAATCAGTTTTGTTAATTGGAGTTGAGTATACAAGAGTGTCTCAACACAAGCACTTGTGGTGTTACTTGGGGTGCTGCTATGAATTTAGACCTGGTTCAACATATGTTACGTTATAGAATGAGATAAAGGGAAAATGTGCGGATAAACACCAAACAGATATCGACAGAGATAAAAGCATTTTCTCTTTTACGTACTTTATATCTCCTCCAAATTTTAAGTCTTGATCCAGTTTACCCCCAAATATATATATATATATATATATATATATATATATATATATATATATATATATATNTTAACGTTTATTTTCTGGTATTCCATGGCCAGTGTCTTATCTGCAGCAATTTACAGATTATTTTGTCTATACCACTCTTTGCATTTCAATAATATTCTGTTCTCGTCTGCTTCCAATTGCCGTCGTCCTTTTCCTTCCACAAAAACCACTACGTCGTCTGCATATGCCAAAAATTTGCGTCCTTCGTTTCGTACTGTTTCAGAAAGTCAATTAATAGTCAGGTTCCAAAAAAGTGGTCCCCTGTGTAATCCTTGCGAATAACTCTTGTTGGCTTCCCAGTAAATTCGTTCTTCTCCCATTTCTAAGTATAAAATTCTGTCGAAATAGCTCGCTAAGTCATTATAAAGGTAAGCATTTATCTCATTTCTACGTAGTTGGTCCAACACTCCTCCCCATTGTACATTATTAAATGCACCTCTAATATCTATAAAGATTGCTATCCCCAGCTTGACCTGTCGTTCGACAATCCATCTAGTCAATGTCCGTAACGCATCTTGTGTTGATCGTTCTCGTCTAAACCCATATTGGTATAAGTCAAGAAGTCCTATTTTTACCACTCAGTATGTGACCCGGCCCACTAACAATTTCTCAAATAATTTCCCGAAACATGGTAATAAACTTATTGGACGATAAGTATTTGCATCGTCTGTCCCCCGTCCTTTCCCTCTGTTGAAAACCCTAATCTTCGCTATCTTCCACTGCTTCGGGAAGACTCCGGTGCGATAGAAATCGATAAACAACTTTATCATTTTTGATTCAGTAACTCGATAACTTGCTCGTATTATCTCATTCGTTGCCCCATCGAGTCCTGAACTGTTCCCCAACGCTAAGTTGTTTTACAAACCCGTCAACGTCGTCACTGTGAAGTCTTGCATGTCTTTATCACCCACCACCATTCTTCCCCATGTCTTCTTATGTCCATCTCGTGGTAACATTTTCCAATAACTTCAATTCTGTGTCTCTCCAGCCATCTGTCTTACACTCCCTGTCTTGCAATGTATCTAAATCTGCCTGGTCTTCATCTTTCCACGAGCTATCAGGAATAGCACTCGTATATACTTTCTTACACTCATAGTCACATATTTTTCCCACGCTTCTAGCTTACACTCTTTTATTCTTCACCTGTAAGAGCGCAGGGCTTTCCGGTATTCGTCCTCCTCCATTTCCGTTGGCGTCCTTTTCACTTGGCTCGCTGTAATTTTCTTTTTGCCCAAATCCGTTTCTTTTTCAGCTCCTCCAGATCATTCTTTTGCCAAATTTTCCCCGTCCCTTCCTTTGTCCTTCGCTTCGGTGCACACTCTGCCTCTAGTCTCAAGATAATTAGATGTATCGTGTCCACACAGGTCTCCAGTTCCACCTCATTCTCTCGCCAATCAATATTAGCTAGTTTTCCCTGAAACCGCTCTATATTTATTTTTCTCAGATTCCTTGGTTCTATTGTTACCCTCTGTCCATGTTGAGTCACCATCTTCGAGAAAATACCCCCATGGTCAGAAGTCAAGCCATTGCCTCTGCGCCATCCGTTTACGTTCCCTACGGTTGCTGTCGTTGTCAATGTTAATCTATCACAGATTGTCCTCTTTGGCATTGGAATGTCATCTCCCCACTTCTATTAACTATTCCCAAACCGTTCTTATGAATGATATCCTGAAGCATTTCCCCATTTCCGTTGGTCTTAGTATCCCCCCACAAAGTGGAGCATCCATTCCCATCGAGGCAGATGACAAGTTTTTCTGGTTTGTATGCATTTATTAATTGTTGCAACATTTCCATCTCCTTTTTAACTCACAACTTACAAGTATTTACTCGTGTAGGAGTGTTTGCAACGTCAACAGTTAGGTGAAAATTCCAACTGGCCGGTATGCGAATCCGGGACATTCTGCTCTGGCCTCAGGTGTGCTATCCACTAAACCACCCGTCTTGACTCCCAAGTCCGTACGCAACCTCCACCTAGCACATTTCCATATTCTGTTTTTACTTTTCTTACCTCGCAGATATCCACTCACAACTAATATATCTTCACTTTCTTTTCGCACCTCGCATGTCACATTGTACTGCGTGCAAAATTCTCGTATCTTCAATACCTCAAAGTCAAGTCTAAGGATGATCACTGCAGTCCATCCTCCATCCTCCTCAATAACTCAAACTCCTATTTACATGCTATGTCAGTTGAATTTTCTTCCATAAACGGCATTATTTCTCGAGTTGCAAGTATCGATCTTAAGACATTTTTCTGCATAAATTTAATCTCCATATCCAGTTCGATTTTGTAGAATTTATTGGGCTGTAATGTACTCTGAGCAGGAGGTATCGTTGACCCTGTGGTTGCTTTTCAATCTTTTACGTGAACAGTAAACACACTCTGCATCCTTTCCCTTTGCCGTACAGAATTCGTACCTGTGACCCGCTTGCATACAGTGGTCGCACATGTCTTCTTTCTACCAGCATCTATCCGCGGCATGCCCGTATCTGTGACATCGGTAGCATCACATAGAAGTGGTTCAGTCTGTACCTCTATATGAAAGTATTTTAGAGAAAGGCAACAAGATGATGGGAATTATGCGACAGAAGGATGACAAATAAGTGGAGTCAGTAGTCCAATTTATTGATGGAAGGATGAATGATCTGTGGGAGAAAATGGCGTGGACGGAGAAAGAGCAAAGACAAATATGTGAAATGTTACGGACAGTAGAGGGTTTACGAGTACATGATGGACAAGATGTAGTGCCTGTGGACAGTGTTAGAAAGAGTAGATACGGTTTTGGATGAGAAAAGGGAGAAAGTGATTCACTGGTTACAAGATGAGCTAATGGAGCGCAACACGGATACAGGGCATACGTATGCGATGGCATCGCGGTACGTGAATGTAATATACCATGATAGGAGGTGGTTGTAGTTAGACTTACTAGTGATAAAATAGGGAACATGCATGGTTTGTAAAACAAATAGTGAAGCAACCTTTGAAGCAGTCGGGCACGAATGTATGCATTGAGGCTTCAAGACAGACTGTAGGAGGTATCTTGGTTAAAGTGCTGCCCAACGATGGCGAAAATAATAAATTCGAGACGGTACTTAGCACGTGTAAAAACACATTAGGTAGACTTAGACCACGTGAGCGTATTCATGGAGTGGACAAATGTTAAATGGTTCATGGAGGATATAGTGAATCGTATTTTTGAATCTGCTGATGTGGAGTGTGCTCTACAGGAAATAAGAGTATTGTATAAAGAGATACAGAGGAAACGAGAAACAGAAAATGGGGTATTAGAATTGAATGGGAATATATCGCGAAAACCTTTGCAGGCTGGGCGACTCCATGTAGGAATGAAGATTCTGCGGGTGACTGAGGATATGACATTTTTAAGATGTTTCAAATGTCATCGATATGGACATATAGCGGCAGCGTGTAGAAAAACAACATTTCTGGGCTCTGCGGGAAGGAAGGACACAAATACGAAGAGTGTAAGGATAAAACACGGACCAAAATGTATAAAATGAGCTAGGCATGGAAGCCCACTCATAGTGTACTTAGCAGAGTGTGATGAGTTTAAGGCTGCTCAAAGGGTATTAAAGAAACAAATACAATGTGATCAGGGTCTTCCCACAGAATTCAGAGAGGTCCAATATATCATCTATGGAGTTAAGGCAGTACATAAGGTAGAATGACATTGAAATAGGATGTTTCCAAGAAGTCTACCATTTGCACGGTACCTTACAACATGTACCACTAGCGTATCGAGTGGGACGTGACCAATAGAGCGCGATGGTGATACGTGGATCAGGTAAAGTTATGGTGTTGAATCAATACTTAACGTCGCATTGCCAGGTTGTACTGTATAATTCGCATACCATGGATAATCTGATAATAAATTATTACTGCCAATACGCTAAAGATTTGAATGGATATTTGCAACATTTATGGCAAATATTGACAGAAACGAGAGGAAAAGACATTCTACTCTGTTTTGATACGAATGCGCGCACTAAATTTTTGGAGGACAAGTGCACCAGAAAAAGGGGAAAAGTACTTGAATTTTTTTTACTTTACACAGGGATGATATTACTTTACATGGCGACGACATTCATGGGTTGTAGGGGTGAATCAGTGATAGATTTTCCATTAGTATGGAAAATATTGGAATACATTTCGTGGAATATACAGGACGGAGTCCGTAGTGATCACATGGGAATTTGAGTCTGCATTGCTCGAAAGGCTACCACGGATAGAGGACAGGAGGATACGGGGACGAATTACAGAAACATAGACTGGAAACCATTACACGTCAAACATGGGACAATACGACAAGAAATGGCACCGTTGCTCTGCGGAAGTGATAAAACAATTCATTATAGGTTAGACGTCATGCAGTTGGGGCTTCTACGCGTATGTGCGCAATGTATCAATCAAGGAGAACGGATAGCAAGGGTGACCATTTGTAGACTCAAAATTTGTGTCTGCGAAAGCGAGAAACGATCCGCAATCGACATGCCCTTCGGCGTGCGAAAAGGCGCGGGGAGGATTATACTGATATATTACGAAATAATACACCGATAAAGTTGTTGTACTAACAGGAAATACAGAATGCAAAACACGCTAGTTGGGAAGACTTTGTACGACGTTCATTTGCTAAAATTACGTTGGGGTCTCCCTTATTTAATAAGTACAAACAAAATAAGACGTAAAGAGATATGGACTACGCTTTTTCAGCATGACAAACCTTATACAGAAAATGGAATGATACTAGAAACAATTTTCAAAATGGATGCAATTATACTTTGGACATATGATGTGCTGCTGGGAGAGGATGTAGAGGAAATAATGAAGCATGAAATAACACAGAACGCAAAAAAGGATCGTAATAAAGCTGTGGGTTATGATGGAATAAGTCGCGAGATGATGCAAAATTTGATGGATATATTATTGGAACCACTGCGGGACTTACACAATGATTCTTTAAGAGCATCTTATTATCCTCGTAACTGGAAGATTAGTGTAATTAAATTATTTCTGAAAGGGAAAGATCGTCCAGCAAATAATTCTACGTCGTATTGCCCGCTTTCCCTGATTCCGATTTATGGCAAATTACTAGACAAAATATTGACGTCACGCATACTTCTGTATTTGCAGGAACACGGGAGTATGAATACCCGGTAATACGGATTCATGACAGGGTTCGGTACAGATGACGCATTAGTTAAATTAATGGAGAAAATATCAATACGTGACACAAAATATTGCGCCTGAGTATTTCTGGGCATCCGAAGGGCATTCGACAACGCAAAATTGACAATCATCATAGAGATTATGCAGAAAAAAAGACTGTCAAAATATCTACATAATATTCTGTTAACATTTCACATTTTGATACATGCAATAAGGAATTGTATAGTCTTGCACTATGCTTTTATTATTTAGTAAGTAGTAGACACTATGCCTACTATTATTTAGTAAGTAGTAGACACTATGCCTACTATTATTTAGTAATTAATATCCCCGTATAAATAGAAGTGGCATGTTAAAATTGGCAATTCACACTTGTAACAAACATAGCGTGCGTTCTCTTTCGTTGCTTCCTTCTCAGTAGATGCGTCTCGCTGGTTGGTCAGAGTACGAGTAAAGAGAACCGGCAATATTGCCTCGTCTTGAGTCTGACATTCCGAAGCTTTCTGAAGTTCTCTCACAACGAAACGAATCCTTCTCGAATAGCTTACAGAATACCATTTTTCTGAACTTAATCGAACCTTCAACAAGATTTCAATTCAAACAAGCAACCGAATCGAACCCATGGTACAAACAAGAAGTTACAGAATATGGCTTCTGGTCTAGTGTTTCACTATCCTCGCGACAAATAAATATTGATATTATTTTATTTATCCTCTGTAGATACGCACTCATATAAGTATGTATCTAATCGTAATATGAATTATCTCTTTGATACGGAAAGGTAACGACTAAAAGGAGAAACTTAAGTTTCGACGCGCATACCGAGCCAGCCTCTCCGACAGTCCGACCGACCGTCTCCTGTCGGCCCCTACTCAATCACAATAGAAGACGAAGTGCTATGTGAAACCTGCGAAATGTGCTATGTGAAATTTTCGAGCGGAGCGAAATTGTGCATACTAACAAATACTTAGGTATTATTTTGGAAGATGGTTTGACTTTTCGGGAACACATAAAATAAATAACGTATCTCATGAGCAAAATCAAACTTCCAATTTTCGAGCGGGAGCGGAGCAGAGCAGGCGTTGAGCAATTTCTTGTCCGCTGTTTGCAGCGAAGATCTCCGCTGTTTCCTGCGCGAACTTGTCACCCGCTGAGGTCACTAGTGTTAACAGATGGGTACATTGAAAGAAGCGCGGAAGATGGTAAGTGATTTGTTTCACGGTGCTCTCCTTGAATTTCATTTCCTTGAATTTCTACAGACTGATTATTAATTATATCAATTTTCATAACAATTAATGTAACACTGAGTTACTATCACTGAACAATATCACTGAGTTTCCTCACTTCTTCATAAAACACTTTCAGCGTCCTCTCTAGTGGAGTTCGTTTTTTCAAGTCTTTTTTTCTCCTGGAGGGCTAATCCATAATTACAGAAAATAATAATGAATAATTATTTACCAAATTAATTATAATTTATTGAATGTTGACTTTATGTATTGTAACGATTAAATAATCAAAATAATATAATAGTTTAGTAAATATTAAAAAAAATTAAATCGCTGATAAATTTGGTGAAAAAAACTGCAATAAGAGCGATTACTTTTCTGACTTTCATTCGGAATATCGGAATTTCTGTATAAATACTCTCATTTTTCTTATATTAGTTACTAGTACTAGTACGAAGTAACAAAGGTCAACGCAATGATTTAATTATAGTGTAATTTCAGTAAAATGATACACCTAGACAACTTCACTGATAAAATGTTATTACGAGTATTCAAAACCTTTTGGAAACCAAATAACAATGCTGGGGACAAGGATAAAGTACATATTTAATCTCAGAATTTTCTAAATATTTCTAATTTTTGTTTTTTTCTGCTTTTGATTTCTTTGTGTATTCTTCTGTTTGTATTTTAGTCTTTTGAGATTTTCGTTATGTAATTGTGAAAAGTTTTGGTGTAGTTATAATTAAAAAGAGAGAAATGTGCATTTTCACATCGATATTTTAAAACTTAAAACTTCAATCATTTCTTAAATTTGTTCCTCAATTTGAGCTCTAGCTCTATTTGTTCCTCAATTTCTAGGCCCCCAGGGGGCTTACATCTGGTAAGTACGTGTTTGGCGAACACGGGACCACGAGCTGAGTGTGGCACTGCTTCCACTTACTTGTGCCATGCTCCTTCCTTTCTCTTTCCTGACCTCCCTTGGTCACTTCTTGTTCTCTTCGATCCCGACGCTATTAAGGCTAGGGTATCTTTCATTTTCCTCTTCTCTTTCCTCTATTTCTTCTTCTTCCCCTCCCCCCAGGGGCTTACATCTAGTAAGTACGTGTTTGGCGAACACGGGGCCCAGAGCTGAGTTTGGCATTGCTTCCACTTACTTGTGCCATGCTCCTTCCTTTCTCTTAACTTACCTCCTTTGGTAACCTCTTGTTCTTTTCGATCCCGACGCTATTAGAGCTAGGGTATCTTTCATTTTCCTCTTCTTCTCGATGTGACCTGGTCCACGTCCTGACGGTGGGATACAGAGGAGGCTTTCAAGTGTTTTTTTTTCTTTGTACTTTTCCTTTCTAATTACCTATTTTTTCACTTTCATCGCATTCATCATCCTTACTGGCCTTCTCTGTGTGCTGAACGCTCACCCATGTGTTTTGCCGTGCATGGCGACCCGTGTCGGAGGGAATGAGAATCCTGGTGAGTTGAGGAACTTCTGCGTGCTCTCTAGATGCGCCCCAATACGCTCGCTTTGGCCTCGGCCTCTTCTAGACGGGCGATCGGGGGCTAACCCACCCCCGACCAATCGGCTCGGACTAGGTCTTCGACTGAACTCCAGGGTGAGAGTGGTCGCGCAGGGGGTCCTTCTCGCTGGTCGGCGGCGTTGGAGCAACCTTGCTTAAAGAACCCTGTGTGCCCCCTCTATATCCCCGTGTCAACCCTGGCACCCCAGTGGGGTGTCCCCTCGTTGGACTCCGTGGTGGGTGGGGAACACGGGGATGAAAATTAAAAACCATTCATATGGAAACTAAAGCCCCCCCTCTCCCTCCCCCCCTTTTGCCCTCTTCCTCTGGGAAGAGGCGATTAGTCGGCGAAACTGTGGATCTCCACAGTTTCTTTTGTAAGGATAGCGACCGGCCAACAAAGCCTCGCTTCCTATTAATGAAATGTATAGAGGAAGACAGGACCTTTAAATCAATTAGTTCAGTTCGTCTTGCGAAGGCAATTGACGATAACATCGGAAAACTTCAGTCTGTCGTGCGCCAGCGGAATGGTGAAATTCTGTTGGAAGCACGTACAGACAAGCAGATTGAAAGTATTTTGAAATTGACAGATATTTCAGGTCTTAAAATAAAGACGTTAATACACCCTGTCCTGAACATGTGCAAGGGCGTCGTAAACCACGAAGACTTTGCACATGAATCAGATGAAGACCTCAAAGCATTCTTTGAGCCCCAAGGCGTGGTAAACATCCACAGAGTTAAGAGGAAGGTGTTGGGAAAGCTAGTCCCCACCTCCACACTGGTTCTGTCGTTTGACAAGCCTTCATTACCGGAGTCGATATCCTGCGGTTTTTACACCCTCCGAGTGCGGCAATATGTACCGAATCCTCTGCGCTGCTTTAAGTGCCAGAGATTCGGTCACACCGTAGACCGGTGCAAGTCACCTTGCGAAATATGTTTTATTTGTGGACAACCGTCGCACGAGTCAGATTGCTCGTCACCTCCGTGCTGCGTGAATTGTAAGGAAAGCCATCCTTCCAATTCAAACAAATGCGCAAAATACATCATGGAGAAAGACATTCAAAGAATCCGCGTTACGGAAAAAGTGTCTTTCCCGGAGGCCAGACGACGGTACCTTATCAAAAATCCGATAAACATGAATAAATCTTTCGCAGCAGCAGTCACCGCACCGAAACCATCTACAGTTTCTTTTGGCTGTCAGGTGGTTTTGGCAAACATTGTCAAACCCAAGATGTGTGATTCCGGTAATCAGGCATCATTGGATGATTCCACTGCTTTAAGAGACGAATTTATGGGGTGCAAAATCCTTATACCCACAAAATATAAGGCACCACCCAAGACAAAGTCAGCTTCTGTCTCAACTTCAACATCAACATCAACCAATACCCTGAAAGTGACACCGAAGAAGAAGCAATCTCCCCGAGTACAATCTCGGAGTCGTCCTCGGCGGAGAACTCGCTCCCCTCAACCCCGAAAAACCGAAACTTTGAAGTCAGACTCTCGTGTCGGATCTGCTTCCTCTAGTCGCCGGCGCTCAAAGAGCAGAAATAGCGGACTTGCTATGTCCGCAAGTGATCACTCAAGCAGTGATCACGGTGACCACCCTGAGGAGGTAACCACAACGGGGTCTGACTTTAAAGTCATAAACAGAAAAATATCAAAACATCGAAGGAAGAACAAATAATCTCCAGACCATGGCTATTCTTTCCTGGAATCTGAACGGCATTCATGTCCGTTCAGATGACCTAAAGCTCTTACTGTCTCGTCATTCCCCTTTAATCGTATGTATACAAGAAACCCATCTCTTGCCAAAACACTTTTTCCACCTTCGTGGCTATACTTGTTATAGGGCAGACTTAGAAGACGGCCTGCGGGCACACGGTGGAGTCGCTGTGCTCGTAGACGCTTCA